>JAPTGZ010000005.1:32600238-32622108 GCA_029814645.1 Fowleria isostigma | reverse complement strand
CCCCCCCCCCCCTCCCTGCTGCACACACACCACCTCATGTAGCAGGGTTTTCCCCCACTGCTTTTGGCTAGATGTAGGTGGCAACTTCAGTCAGTGTGTGTATGGGGCACTGACTTTTTACATGTAGCACAGAGATAAAGCAAATATGTATCGGAGTAGATTGAAGATGGATTTCCCTTTTCAGATTCAGAGGAAAGGATAGTATTGCTTTCTGTTTATATTGTCATAAAACTAAAATATTCAGAAAGAAGGCATGACAAGAAGAATACAAAAGGCAGTTTGTTTTTATTCTCTGCTGAAAAGTTGGGAAAGGGGAAAACCTTTGCTACAGCACAATGCATGGACTGGCATGAATGCACCCACACACAAAAACGCATAACACATAAACTATGTGCAAACAAAGTATTCTATCATATGTGCATTCACATATGGTCAAACTCACAGAGAGACTTTCACTCTGCATGATTAGCACCATTTGTTTTGTTTTGATGGTGTTACTTAACAAAACACTGCGGGACACTCTGTGCATATAGATTAATTATCTTAAAAATCTCTTACGCACCATGTTTGATTAAACATCGTGTTAGTAGTAGCGAGGGCACTTTAGAAAAACACACAGCTAGGCACACTTCTGTAGTCTTTAAGTGTTAATTCAATGCTTTGGATATCAGTGTTACTTAAACACTTAAAATGTAAATGAAGTTCAAGTTGCATTTTTCTGTCGCAGTGGTAAGAAAACTTGAGTGTGTGTGTAGGGCAGACCTAAGGGACTGTCTGTGCAGCTTCACCACCAGCTTAACATGGAAATTAACTAGATGCCTTGAAGATCTATGGGGTTAACTTGAACTTATTATTCGAGTGCTTCTGGAAGGTTTGGCCATATGCAGAACCACTGACAGAGAAGCAGAGAAGTGAAAACATTGATAGGAAAATCCCATAATGAGGTGCAGGCTAATGAGGTGGACCTGACTCTGAACTGCTGTGTCTACACACCTGCAGTGGTGTGGGAGCAAATGCAAAAGTATATTCTACTGGAGGCTTATAAAGAGGCAAGCAAGGAGATATCGTAGCATTTATCAACGCACAAACTCAGACATGTACAAGCACATTTATGGGCGCACAGAGACAACCTCTGTCACACTCGGCGCCCTAGGCAGCGGCAGCAGTTTTTGCCCCTGTCTTGTACTGTCTTATGCAGTTCATGGCCATGGCAGGAGGAAGCACTGCAGAGAGTGGCTCTATATTCATACCTCTCTATGGCTCTTTTCTTGCCTTCTGTCTTACGTACAGTATGTGCTGTATATATTCTCTGTATTTCACCCTTTACCTTCTGTCCCCTCTCATACTCCCAGAACTCTTGTCTCTTTCCCTCGCATCCCCTTTCACCGACTCTACCCTCTTTGTGTACACAATAAAAGCCACCAGTCTGCATTGAAATATTCAAGCTGCGTGCTTCTCATATATTTTGGTATGCAACAGACTCCAAAGGCCTTTTTTATATGGTTATGCTTGCTGCGGCACCACCTGAAAATCACCTCTGCTTCATTTCATTCAATTGTTTGTCTCTGCGCTACACTCATGGGACCCAAAGAGATTTAGTCGAGATAGAAAGCAGTCAACAGTCTGTTCCATTCTGGGGAAGGAGGAAAAACTGAAGCAATTCTACAGTGATTTCCTAAGTGGCATCTAAGTGTTTGAGTTTTTCTTCTTTTGGAGAACAATACAGTCTTCATGAGATGTTGATAATCAGCAATTACAAGTTAGAGACATGAAAAGAAAAACAGTCCTCGAGTTGTAATTACAGGCTGAAAGAGCAGGATTCGTCAGTCGTCCTTGGTGTCTGCTGTGTGAAGAACCTTGCTTTCTTTTTATATTTGAAACATTTAGCAGATGCTTTTCAAATTAATTGCAAGGAGTTAGTGCAAAGGAAGCCCTTTAGTGTAGCAGTTTGATGGAGCTTGTGTTCTTTTAACACCGGGATCTTATTAAAGTTCCAGAACCTTTCTCTGCCCCTCTCACATTGTGTGTGTAAAACATTTTGTTGTATCAATTTCATTCCTACATCCTGATATTATTCTTATTTGGATCCCGAGGGCTTGGTTCTAATGGAAAAGAGCCATAGTGTTATGACCCAGGAGACACACGAAAGCTGATTGCTTGCCCTAGAAATGTACCACATTATGAGAGGAACGTGAAATTAATGTGAGATTAACATGATTTACGGGAATCTTGTTTGCTGCCTTGCGAGAATTCAGTGAACTCTGGTTAAACCTGCAAATGATAGTTTAGTTTGCGTTTGAAGCCGTCTGTGTCTCTGCATGTTTCCCATACAAACATTACCACATGCAAACACAGTCTAGTGGGACTCTTTGGCCTTGGAAAAGTAGATTTGGATTTGTGAGTGTACATGCATTTTCACGCAATACATTTCTGTGTGTAGGTGCCAGTGTGAAATATTCATGTCAGCTTTTGAGGTTGCATGAAAAGAAAGTCCCATTACCCGCTCCCCTGCTAACACCAGCACCTCTCTCTGTTTGATGGATGGGACTTTGATAAGGAAAGAGGAGGTGTGAGATGTGGAGCCAGGTAAAGGAGAAAGTGTAAGGGAAAGCCAGAAAGAAATACATTTTACCAATCTCTCAGACTGCGTAAACATTGATTGAATTACATTAAATAAAAATGAGTAGGACTGCATGCACACCTTCCAAAAAACCTGTCCGTGGCCATGCTTTTCCCCATAATCCAATGAGATATGAGGTTATTTAGAAAGTGACAGAAACATGACATATCCCCAAAAAATAAGAAAGTGCTTGATGGGTGTGGTACATCAAGGTTTGAGAGTGTGTGTATTTTGGGGAAATCCATTTGCACACCAGAAAAAAAAAAAGAAAAAAAAAAAAACAAGCTAAACATCAAGCCGCCTCTAATTCACTGAGGCTGACAGCATTAAACAGCCACCCATAACGAAGATGGAAGTGTTTGCCTTGCAAAAATATTGAGAAGCAGGAAGAGAGTGAGAGAGGAGCAAGAGACAGAGACAAACTGACTGAAAAAAAGATGAGAGGAGGGAGGAGACCAGCACCAAAGAAAACAAAGTTCAAAGTGAGCTTTTTTGTGTATGAGGAAAAAATGCTTTTGTGTTGTGAGGTGTTTTTCACCATCCAGAAAAGTGCAGATTTTTGCTAGTGTTATAACCAAACCAGAAACAGCAACAGATGTTATTAGATTATTTTACATGTAAGGTCTTGTAATAAGAAACCTTGGGTTTTATATTATATAGATTAAAATCTAAAGTAGCATGATAAGGTCTCAGTATTGAGAGCAATTACTGGTATATTTTCCACCATCTGAAGCCTTGATGAGGTTCAGTGAAACTCTTGTCTGTCTCTGTTAATGTTGAAAGATGATTGGAGAGAAATTCTGATGGTTAAAATAAATGTAACTTTTAACAGCTTTATCCCCATAGTGTTCAAACCGCACTCCCACAACAAATTGGATTGTTTCCATATTAGTGCTTTCCTTTTACCAGCTTGGCATGCCTCAAATTGCTACTGATTTCTACTACTGCTTTCCACACCTCACTCATTTCTCAGATTTACCCTTTTATGACTGATAGCTGTAATTCTATCACACACACATTGCTTTGAATGTAATGTTTTTAACATGTGTTTGAATGTGTGAAATGGCCTTTTATAGTTGACAAATAAAATGAATACTTAACAAAATTAATCATATTGTGGTTTTGTAATTTCCTTGTATTTTAATTTTGTATTGCTTTCTCCATAGACTGCAGAGGTAATGTCATGTCTCTGTTTATGTTTGTAAGATTTTTGAGCGCATCCTGTTTATCTGGGCCATCCGCCACCCTGCCAGCGGTTATGTACAAGGCATCAATGACCTGGTCACACCGTTCTTCGTCGTCTATGTCTTTGAATACATTGGTGAGTGTTATTTCTTCCCTATCTTTTTACCTTTTGTGTTTTTGCCAAGATATATTTAATTTAAGAAAATCTGCAAATGAGGTATCCGCACATTCAGTTTGTCATTTACCAATTGTACCTTTCGCTTTGGTACAATTTACTATTGACAGGAGGATTAGTCATCATTTTTTTCCTCCGAGTGCGGCTCCAAAGTGCAGAGTAGCATCTCTGTAGACTTGCTGGGTCATCTCGAAAAGTCACATGGAATAAACCCTGAAAGCATCTAGGTCGTCTCTTTTCATAACTTTATGTCGATTGAACTGCAGCTCTATGCCCTGTATCCCACTCTGTTTTCTTCCATCTATCACTTTTGCTCATTTATGTGCGCATTTCATTCCCAACCTGTGTTTAAATGTGTTTATCTCCAAACATCCTCTATAAGTGATATGATTAAACTGAGCGTTTACTTGGCATAACGTGTAGGCGTATGTGTACTCATCTATGCATACCACATCCTTCTCTCCAGAGCACTCCCGCTGTGTGAGTTTAAGTCTCACATTTAGGATGAGAAATGTCTTAGTTTTTCTCGCATCACTTTGACAGTATAAACAATCATTACTCTGTTAATCCAACACACACTGACTCAATGGCAAGTATGTATGTGGAATTTAATTGATTTCCAAAAGCACATTGGAATAATAAATATCTACAACTCAAATATTAGTCTTATTAGTTAAATTAAATAAATAAAGTTGAATTAGTCTTATCTTAAATATTAGTCTTATTGTCTAATGTAGTATTCTACATAAGTTTTGTTTATCCAAACATCCATGATATGTTTATTTGGTTTCTCTGAGTTGTGTTTTTAACCAGTCAATGAGTCTTGAATATTCCTGTAACCAGGGCTCTAGACTAACTTTTTGCACTGGTTGCACTGATGCGCCGAAGAAGAAAAGTTAGGCGCACCAGCACAAAAGTTAGGTGCATCCAAATTTTTGACCATATTGCATTTAACATTGCAGTTTTACAGGTTCACTTTTTAAAATTGCTGTCCATATAGGCAATATTGACTTAAAAATGTAAATTAGAAGTGCACCATATTTTGATTTCCTAAATACACCCAGCTCCACCTACATACCCGGAGAAAATATTTTGGGGCCATAAAAGTTACTATGAGTATATACTTGTCCTTTTTTTCAGGACTACTTCTACTTTCAACATCTGAACAGATCAGGTTTTGTTTTACTGTGAGTTTTAGGAATAACAGACAAAAACAAAAGACCAAAATTGAATTTTTATAGATTTTTACTGACTAAGGCAACCTGTCATTTATACATGTGCATTATGGATCAGACCTAAAATTCACAAAACATTTAGTAACAGGCAGAATATTGTTAAAGTTGCATTTAATATTATATATTTTCTTTAGACATTTGAGGTTCATATTTATTCAGGTTATTCACATTTAATTGTTAAAGTGTAGTTTGTTACTGTAATTATTTCCATTTTATGATTTTTTTGGCATTGCTTATAGGCATAATATAATTTTTATTTATTTATTTTTTACATGAAACTAAAAACAAAATTGTGAGTCATTTTAATAGGTTATGTTATTATTTTACTGTACATCATATTTGTCTATACATGGCCCTGAACTAACACCAGTTTGACACCTGACCTTTGATTCTTAATAACTTCAGTATAATTTTTGTATTTTGTAAATTCAGATGGGTCATATTGGACCTTTGGTGGTCCACTTTTGGTCTGCGGGCTGCATGTTTCCCACCCCTGCTCTAGCACTATCATCTTTTCAGGTCCGTCTGTCTGCCCCACATCCACAGACTGGTATCAACTAGTCTTTTACTGTTCTCATGTCCTTTACTGTCCTCATATCCCATATGTCACTGAAAACACCAAAGTCTCGTCTTCCAGTTGGATCTGGAAGTTTTCCGATGACATGAACAGTGACACTGACGGATATGGAAATTGCGTTTGTGTCGATACATATGTATTTAAAGAGTTTTACCTGTGAAAAAAAACTGGACATTTCGTCTAATTCATAAAAAAACCCCTTTTAATATCAGTGGTTCTGTCTCTGAGCCCATCCATATGTGACCCATATCTGGTTTCGTCTCTGGACCAGGGCAGGTGACGGCTCTGTGTCAGAGCACTGGGTCTGATTTTCAGATGGATCAGGTCTTAACATTCTTAACGAAAAAGTTGTCACTGTTTTTTTCCATCCTCTCTCATCATCCATCCACTGATGGGTCTATTACTCACCTCTATGTCTGACCGCAGCAGCACACGCATGTTCAAACAGACACACATACAGGTACATGTGGACTGCTTTCAGTCAGAGGGGATGTCCCACCCTTCACTATCTCTGATTGGTTTAGACCACGATATGGGCACAGTGTATGTCTGCTGTTGAACCACAGCGAGACTTTCAGAAATGCAGACTTTTTTTTTAACCCTTGATTGGCTGATTGCACCAGTGCGACCAGAAATTTTTTTATTTGCACCATTGAGAAATTAGGTTGCACTCTAGAGCCCTGGTAACGTATATTTTAAACCTCTGTTGGTTTCTCTCAGTTTTGAAACTGAATGTGTCTGCCTTATTTTTATTAATGCTAGTCATTTGTTGCTGACCACACCATTTTCCTGTCAGTTCCATGAATACCATCAAAGATCCACTGTACAAAGATGGTTTAGCGTATGTGCAACCAGTCTTTTGGCAAACTTCCTGTGGCTGATTTATGTGGTCTAAGCACAATAATCATACAGACATTATACTGGTACAGATATAGATATATTAATTCATTGCCTGGGAGAAATTTATATTTTTGTCATATCAAGAAAAAGAAAAAGAAAATTAAACAACCAACTATCATAAAAAGGTATTATAGAGTCAGTGGACAGAGGGGATGAATTGTATCGTATTGTATCGCATCGTATTTGATATTGTATCATATCATATCATGTCATATATTGTATATCATATTATATATCATATATCATATTGTGAATCATATATATAATATATATATATATCTTGTATATCATATTTTGTATATCGTATATCATATCATATTATATATATCATATCATATCACTACTAACTATCACTATTTTATCAAAATCTCACTTTCACTTGCTTGTTTTTGCTTCCGTAAGACAAGGTTTGCATTATACTAAATGCTTTTCTGAATCAAACTCAGGCCTCTATACTTTCTCCTATTCTGTGTGTTTGAAAAATGTAATAAATGCGATGAAATATATTGCTAGTCTCCTAAAGTTTCAGGACGGAGGAGAAACCCACATGACACTGCAAAAACGAAATTGCTCTCTCTCTTTTGTCCCCCCACGTCTCCTTTAAAGCCATTGCTTAATGGAAACCATACTCAATGCTCAGATTCCCTTATCCACTCTGAGCCAAATGTGTTCACTGAGGTACAATTAGCATCCAAAAGTTAAGCTGGTAAGCATGCAAGAGGTTGACTGAGGTGACTCCTCTGTGTTGTGTTAAGCACACTGCACGTTATTCAGAGGTAATTAGTGTTTGGTTATTCTTTTTGATGGAGAAAGAGTCTACATGGGTATTGTGTGGACCAAGAAAAAAAGCAAGAGGTTGGTCTTATACAGCCATTAAATATTTACTCATAAAACTGTTAAGGATGCAGTGATTGATGGACCAGTATGACACTTAAAGTTACAATTGGCTTGTTATTATACACATTTAAAATATGGTTAACTCTGAATCTTCAAGCTCTTCCATTATCTTTGCATGAGCAACATCCAATTATGAAAAATTTCACACCATAAATAACACAAGAGGTAAATATCAAAAACTGCCATCAGCAAGTAACAGCTCATACTTATGTTAAGTGTATTTCTGAAAACTGTTATTAAACACTGTCTTGAAAATAAGATTAGCTGTGATCATAAATTGTTTATGCATCATGTATCCCACATCGACTTTATGTACAATATATTTGGCACCATTTTTCAAAGAATTTCACCAAATTTAGGAGGAAAATTTTCCTTGAATTGGGAATTTAGTAGCCTGGCCAGCCATCTTGTTTCCTCAGTCTATTCAATACTGAGACAACAGTCTGGAATCAGAGGGTTTGAATCCAGATATGAAGGTGGGACTACCCAATCACAGATAAGACAGATGTGACGCTTTTGTCTGAGAAACTTAAGAATACAGGGTGTAATATGTAATTCAGTCCTTAGAAACAACCGACAACAGTTGTAAAGAGATTTGTAGACTTGGAACTGACTTTGACTCATGACAAAAAGAAGTCATTGTGTGTGACACATGCAAAACACCTACCCCCAAGACTGCTGGCTGTGGCACAGTAAGTAGAGTAGGTTTTCCAATGGTTGAAGGGTTGGTGGTTTTAATCCCACCTCCAACTGTCCACATATCGAAGTGTTCTTGAGCAAGACACTGAACCCGAAATTGCTCCCAGTGAGGCCTGGTAGTGCCTTGCATAGTGACAGCCGCCATCTGGTGTATGAGTGTGTATGTGAATGGATGAATGTGAGGCTTGTATTGTAAACCAGTTTGAGCACCATTAATGAGTGGAAAAGTGCTATATAAGTACCAACCATTTACCATTTACTTGTGATTGGCCTGGTATAAAATAGATCTGTCATAATCCACAGTGAATGGAGCAGTTCCAGACTGTTTTCTTAGTATCAAATACACTAAGGAAATGGGATGACTGCCCAGGCTAGGAGTTTGGGGCTAATTTGCAGTGTTTAAATGGCACTGAGCATGCGTCCAAACCAGCTTGACTACTTGTAAGCACAGTACATGTGAAAAAGAAACTCTCTTGACTTTTTTCTTCATTAAGCCTCTCATGTCCCTCACTTTTTCTTCATTAGCTGGTTCTCCATTGTCTTGTTTTGCCTCCCTTTTTCTATCACTTCTGTCCTTTCTTTATCCATACCTCTCTCTGCATTTGTTTCTCTTCTTTCTTTATCTTTCTCTGTGGGTGAGGCACTCTTGTCAGATCTTCAAAGCATTACCCCGTACTTTGTTCCCCTGCATCTCCATGTGCTGATGAGCCTTGAATAACATACACAGCCAACAAACCTTCAAACGTGCCTGGCTGGCATCTTACATAGTGGGTTGATGCACTGTGTTGTTGTTGTTAGGTGCTCTTGTTTTCTGATGGAGAGAGAGAGCCAAAACAGAGAGAGGTTTGGCTCTTTCATGAGGTGGGTCTAATTCTACTCCTTTGTGGAAGGGTAGAAATTGTGAGATATACTCTCTCATGTTTTCACACTCTCTCATGTTTCTGTGCTCTCTTGCACTCTCTGGCTGTCTCTCTTGCTCTCTTACCTTCTTGTTTTCTTTCTTCTATTACGTTACACTCCCCCATCCTTTCTGTCTTTTTCCTCCTTGCTTCGTGAGTAAGCTGAAAGCAATCTGAATCAGGGTGTGTACTCTTTTAAGTCAAAATTTATGTGTTCAAGACACATTACACTGTTACTATTGCACGTTTTGGAAGCATGTTGCCTCTCTAACACGTATGTAACTGCCTCTCAAAGACTGGTCTGTCAAATCAAAGGAAACATGAGCATATCTTTTAAGACATGTAAAGACTGCACAAACACAAGTCAGTAACTATTAACAAGTCAAGTGACAAATGTGAGGGAGGGCTTATTTCAGGTCGTTGTATTCAGCCTTCTCCATACAGAATGTGTGGTTTTAGGGCTTAGTTTACTTCCCTCTTTTTGTCCCAGTATTTACATCTCTTTTCTTTTTAGCTCTCTTGCTCTCACTTGTTTCTGTCTCCTTTTGCCACATAACAGCCTTGAATCAGAATGCTTGTTCCGTTGCCATCCACTCCATTTCCCTTTTGATGATGCAATACAGAGCGATGGCTCGACCTTTTAAGCACTTCACAGCGCTTTTTTTTTTTCCCTGTCACTAAATTTCATTAACACTTGACCGTTAATCCAAATTGAAAAGTTCAAATTGTTAGGTTATTGATAAACTCTTCTGATGCCACGGAAGGAAAATAGCACTACGCTTGTGTATCCACATGGAATATAGCAATCTACCTACGCTCCCTCTTACCAAAGCAGCGATTGATTCGGGGAGTCTATTGCTCTTGCTCCCCAGCTGTCAGATATTACTTTGCTTTTGTCTTCTCCCTATCTTCCACAGTGTAGTACCTCTCCCATTAGCCGACAATAAAAGTCATCTAATTAAGGCCGGGATGGGCCATGACAGGCCAAGGAGTCGGGCCAGTCCTCCTTTATTGTGAAGCGGTCATTGATTGGTCCGTGGATCCATAATGTAATCTGCATGCCAGTGTCTAAGTATGGATCCACACAGAAGAAAGATGAGAACAAGGGAGCAAGTTAGAGAGACGCGAAAAGAGACCCAGGTAGTATATTTGAAATAGGTTTTCACTTATTTCACAGAGGTGATGGCTTGACAGAAAGAACACAGCCTTGAGTGAAAGAGAACCAGAACCCAAATGGAGACAAAGTAGTAGAAAATAACAGCAGCCGGAGTGTCTCTTGGCAGGCTTAAGAGTAAGAGAGAGTGAGGGCATGGGGGTTGACAGAGGGGGACAAACAACAGGGCAGGAAAACAAGATTTTCAAAAGGGGAAAATGAAACAAAAAGTGCCCCCACGCTGTTAGGAAGCATCCCAGCCAGGCCGTTCTTCCTCCTGTCAATGACGAGATGAAGCCGAGTGCACCCTATCACAGTCCCCCACTTTGAAGTTGTACTTGTCATGTCAGACATAAAGCGGCTAGCAACACCGTCTCTATTGTCAGTATTTCATGAAGTAGGAGAGTTCAATATATTTTACACAGTCTTTCATATGCAGAGGGTGTGTTTGTGTCACTACAAAGTCAAACCTCATGAATGAATCCAAAGCATCATAGGGTCTGTTGTTTTCTTATATATGTATTTGTTTTCTTTTGTATATAGAGTAAAAAAGATCAGGTTCACAGATGATACTGTAAATTATGTGACACATAAGATACTGTCAGTATTTGTTCAAAAAAATATTTAACATGAGAAACAGCAGCAATCATCCTATTTCACTTTCATGTTAGGTCTTGAAAGGTTTGCTTGATAAACAGGATTTTATGGTAAAATATTAGGGCACATCAAATAATCAAATCAATTTCTGACATAAATTATAATTGTTTAGCTTTTTAGTTTATTTTGAGCTTATGCACTCTGTGTACAGTATTAATTACATATACATGTACAATATTAAATACTGTTCATATACATCTTATTCTGTGTACACAAATATACATGGACAGTTTGCTTTAAGCATCATATACACAGAAATTTACATTAGCAGGTATGCATTGAGAAGCATTATGCACATAAAATTAGACATAGAGAAATGTTCATAGGGAATATGCATATAGAATTGTACATAGAGAAATATACATTGAGAATAAGCATATAAGTATTATGCATAGTGAAGTATACATAGAGAATATGCATATGGGGTTGTACATATAAAAATAGACATGGAGAATATAGGAATACATAGTATTCCTATAGAGAATATAGGAATACATAGAGAATATGCATATAGAAATTTACATAGCAAAGTGTTCAAAATATCTAAATATATCAAAATACACAGAAAAAATATTCATAGTAATACACATCAAGGCATTGGTTGCAAATGTGTGTTTGTCTTAATTTGTAGTCATTTCGCGTCTACTGAACATATCTTATTAGATTTTTGTGTTTGGTGCATAATCACTTTTTGACCATTGAATTAAGGACAGATTGTAGCACCTTGCTTCACATTATTGGAATTTGTGGCTGATTTATTTTAGACTTTTGGAGATAAATAGCTGCATTTTGTGTTGAAGTACTCACACACACTATATTAATATCATGTACACATTTTAGTTCGTCTTTTGTTAGTTACAAAAATAGTCCTTGATGTTACTCCTAAAGAAGACGAAATGCTGCTCTTTATTCCTTCAGTATAATCACAGAAAAATATGAAGCAACTTTTCTGTGTGAGTCAAAAAAATAAATAATGCATTCTCTGTCATTATGTGGCATTTGTTGTACATAAAAATGCTCATGTGCTTAGTGGTCAGAAATTCCTACAAAATGGATGAAGGCAAAACTAAAATGTACATGTTAAGCATGTCTTCAAATTTAAAAGCATTTTATCGCAAGTGACGCATAGGCTTATCTCAAAATGGAAAAGGGGAAAGGGGGAAAAAAAAGAAGCTTTATGCATTTACACAAGTCAGCAGACATCACTTAGTGAGGGGCAAACAGAGGTAAAGGGGAAAAAATGCGATGTCCAACTAGAGGTATGTGCAAAGTCAGAAAGGTTCAGAGATGTGTCCTTGTAGGTATTAGGGGAGATGGAAGGGATAAGCAGCAAGAAGTGCGATATCCCTGTATGACAGAGCAACTAGAGTGCTGTGGAAGTCGGTGTATGTGTGTGCTTTAGTCTGCCTTTCCTTTTTAAAGCAAGACTCTTCAGATCCCTAGATGCACACATTTCCTCAAGAAGCTACTTAAAGCTTTCACAAATGCAGGAAAAGAAAAAAAAAAACATGCTCTTTAGCTTTATAGCTGCACGCAGCTTCTTCAGGTACATTTGCAGTGGAAACATGAAATTTTTAGTCAAGTCTTAGGCAGTCAACATTTTCTGTCATCCAGTTTTGTAAGTATTTTACATGGGTTTAAATAGTTTACTTTGGAAGCAAAACATACTTTAAAAGCAGTGTGACTGTTGAGATTAGATGAGTTTTATGTGTTTTTGTGTAAGTTAACAGCAGCTCTTGTTGTACACAGTTTTATAGATCCAAAGTCAGTCTCTGTTTGTGTTGACTTCAGTGACCCTGTTATGTTTCTAGTTTTGAGTAGAGTAATTAGGCTGCTGTACAATTTCTCTCTCATTTTATAAAAAATATATCCTGGAGTTGTTTTTGAATACAGGAGACAACAAAATTTTTAATGTCAAATATTGTATGATGTGTAATGTACAGACACGTTTGTAACTTTGTTTATTATTTGGTTTAATTTGAGCTTGTGCACTCCATGTACAACACTGATTATATACATTTCTTTATGTGTGCACAGATATACATAGATAATTTGTTGTAAATACAATAAACAGAGCCACTTACATAACCAAATATGCATCAAGAAATATACTTAAAAAAATATACATAGAAAAATTGGTTGTAAACACTCATTTGTACACCAAGCTAACTTTAATACAACAAGCTAATTTTAACACAACATACAGAACACAAATGTACCTAATAAAAAAAACCAAAAAAAACCCACCAACAAAACACAACAGATATTAAGCACCAAGCTGAAACAATACATCTATCATTATGTGTCCAAAATATACATAAATTATACAGTAATTTACTATTAATATACAACCCTAGTAACCCAAAAGGGAGGGAGAATAAGTAAAACTTAGATACTCCAACTCCTGGTTTCACCACTTAAACTTGTATGGTGAACTGAAAGCAAAAGTGTGGGTTTAATTATCTGTTTTTATAGAACTGCTGTTAATGCTGTTAACTGCTGTTAATCATGAAATAGTTTTATTTCTGTGATTTACCTTTGTTGTTGCCAATACTACTACTGCTCATTAGCTTGCTTGACCATTATCATTTATTGTCTGTCCCCCTCACTGTATTTCAGTTTTGTACTGTAATGCATTTGCATGATCTGACATAAATGAAATTATGCATTAATTATGAGACTCAACCGCCAAGCACCGGCATATAAATATGATAGCAACATAAGATTTTCATATGACACTATGTTTGTTACCTGATACTATAAACAGACTGTGTCTCTCAGAATGTGACTCAACACAGAGAGAGGTAAAAACAAAAAAAATATTATTTTGTTTTATTTTCTGGACTGTTATGTAAATACAGTTAACACTTTGAGCACAAAGTGTGCTATTGTTCCTAATTGTAATTTCTATGATGATGGTTTTGAAATTCAGAGACACTATTTTGAGTAGGCCTGGATTAACTCATTATTTTTGTTAATGTTTCAGAAGCTGATGATCAGTTTTGAAGGCTTTGATAGTTTTATTAAAAATGTGCTCCTCATGGAAGATAATCTCTTTCATAAAGTACAGAGATGCTATTAAACAATAGGATATGAATGTACTTCCTTTAAGTTGATTCTGCAGTAGTTGTTTTATTACTAGTAAAAATACTTTAGTTGTAGTATTATTTTGATACTCCTTATTGCAAGCTTCAGCTTAAAGAATAAAAAATGCAAATGATTGTGATTAATTACAGCAAACTATTCTGTAATATAGAGGAGGCTTGTTGAACATATCCTGCTCTATGTGTGCGTTAGTCTAGTCATCTTAATGCTTGTGCTGGTCTTTTTGTGTTTTTTTTTTTTTTCTCCATATGTGACAGTACAATGCTTGGCCCTCTCATTATGCTTTGCTGCAAATTAAGCTGGTAGTCTCCAGTGCTGGAGTGCTACAGAGGCTGTCTTGGAGAGACATGTAAAAGCTGTTAATGTAGCACGTATGGTACAATGGAACTTATATCTCTATGAAGGACTGCACTCTCATTTCCTTTGAAAAGAAACTGAGAAGTCTTTGGCTGTGTTCTCTCGAAGTCACTGTGTGGCCTGGATCACTTATATATACCAACACACATGCACAACTTCTGCATTGTGTGTGAGCAGGGGTGCGGCATTGCAGATAGACTGGCTTGGTGAAGCACCCTGGGACAAAGCTGGGAAGATGGAAACATACTGTCAGTCAGCTGTGATGAAATGCCTGCAGGAGTGTAACACCAAACGCACACAAACACAGGCCACAAACCAGTGAGTTGAACTCCAGAAAATACACACAGAATGCAGACCCCAGCTGGTGACATCTATACATGGGAAGAAATGAGATTCTTTAACTGAATGACCCCTGATTCGAGTTAAAATGTATTTTTTAAAAAGAAAAATGCACCAAATCTCTTTTTGTTTAAGGCTGAGCTTTTAAAATTCATTGCCATCTGTTTCATGCCGTACCTTTCCCTGTCTCCCTTTGTCACATTACTCCCTCTCTGATCTGTTGTTTATTTACTGGCATGGAGCTTTGGCTGTCGTACATGGCGTACTATATCATGCTGTGCTATGCCATGCTCATTTGTATTTTAACTGAATCCTCACATCAGGGGATTATAGTAATGAACTGCCTGGTAACATGGGTGGTCGTAGAAGGACAGTACTGAGCTCTGAATGCTTGATACGTTCAAGTATCATTAATACAGAAGTCCTCCTCATTCCCTCATTCTGTCCATCTGCCTGTTTGTCCATCTATAGATTGAACAATCCGCGGAGTGGATCTCGGCCAGTAGGCTGTTAACTAATATCGGCTTCTTTCTCCCCGTGGTCTGACCACTGTTGGTCGAACCTTCTATTCTAAGTCTCTCTCTGATTAACGGCTGTTATTAGCTCTAATGAGCTGCTTAGTGATTGCCCGAGCACAGCTGCCGACATCCAGCAGGAACACTGTCTTTTCTACTTTGGTATTTATCTACTTCTGCTTTCTCTAATTTCTCCCGCTTTAATCATTTGATGACGGCATTGTTTTACTCAAGACAGGTTGAGAATTGTTCTTCAATTTTCTTTGACGTTGTCTCTCTTTGTGGCTCTCTCGACTTGAGCCTAGTCTTGGTCTCCACTCTTATATTTGGTTTAGAATGCAATCACAGTGTTTCTCAGGTTAAGTAATAGCATTTGGCCTGGAGAAATTGAATCGGCCTTGTGGTTTTG
This sequence comes from Fowleria isostigma, assembly GCA_029814645.1. Taxonomy (NCBI): domain Eukaryota; kingdom Metazoa; phylum Chordata; class Actinopteri; order Kurtiformes; family Apogonidae; genus Fowleria; species Fowleria isostigma. Next base: position 32,606,386 of record JAPTGZ010000005.1, on the reverse strand, counting down.
ACCCTCAGTCTCAGTCTTTGTCTGCCTTTTTCGGTATGAATGTCTCGTTTATTCCTCTGAAATATGTTCTTTACCCTAAGACTTTTGATCATTGTCATTTACATTAATTTTCTCCATCTGTCACATGAAGTAGGTGTCACTAGGTTTCCCCACATATCTAGCCTGTATCTTTCTTGAAATGTGTGAGTAGGTAATTTTGGGCAGCCAGAGGGGAAGTATTATTACAACACTGCAATTTGCCAAGAGTTTGTTTTTCATTTGTTATTTTTTTTTTTTTTTAACTGGGTGCGATTAGCCTCATTTGGCCAGGGGTGGACACTACAAAGATCACTGTCAGTGGTTGAAAACAGGATATATGAAGCTTAAAATCAATAGTTCATCTGCATCCAGCTTGATCTTGTTTCCTAGCATTACCAGAGATACTCTCATTGCTCCTGATAAAAAGCAATAGAGCTCAGAAATGATCCAGAGAAATAGTTCTGTCAAAAAATGATTTATCTTCTGTGAATAATCGCAGGGGTTATTGAATATTTTTAGATTAAGTTAATTACTTGACTATAAAAAGCCATAAATTGAAGCTCTCCTCACCGAAAAGCTTCAGATCTCTCCATTTCTCGTTCTCTCTGTCAGCCGTGTGATTGAAAAAAAAAAATCTGTTTTATCATTCTGTCACCAGCGAGACGCGTTCCGCTTGACCTGATGCAATTGGAGGCAATTGAAACAGTCATCTTACCGTGCTGGTGGTGTGTGGTGTTTTGAGTTGCATCATGTCCATGTGCTCATACATGCACTTGCGCACAAAGACAAACACAGACACAGAATTCTGGGCACTTTTGAAACAAATGCAGTCATGTACGAAGGAACTCACACACACACACACACACACACACACACACACACACACACACCCCTCCAACACCCATATAATTCGGTGTTGTGTATGTGGCAGCGCAGGAATGTGCCTCCCTTGAGGTGTCTCTCACCGCTCTGCACGTCAACTGTCTATGTGTTTAAACGTGTCTGCTGCTGTTCATAATGTCTGCTTATTACTGATCCGCTAATGTTTTTCTTCCTAACTAAGCCTGCAGATTACACACACTAATGACTTAATGGACTGATCCTTCACTTACATCTCAGGAAACCTTCCTTCTGCTCCCAAATGTGTCTCCTGCATTAGGCAGGCAGATTTAGTACGTGTCAACTGGAATGAAAATTTTTAATGATTAAGAAGGTTTATATGTTACATTTAACACCTTTTTTCTTAAATACAATTTGATTCGTCCCTGGTTAATACATGTATACTGTAAATAATATCTCTTGACATATAATTTGCTTATCTATACTCATTGTTTATTAAAAGGGGAAATTAGACTTACATAAAATTCATACTAAAAATTCAAACCAGTGCTTTGACAGTTAGATAAATGTTGTTTAAACACTCGTATGCTTAAACTAAGCCCCTGTTACGAATTGAAACACCAAAACAGAGTAGTTGCCTCTGTTGTCTTTAAATTACTGTGTTTGCAGCTGGTGTTCCATTTCAAAAAATAAACATGTTACTCAAACTAAATCCATAAGATGTTTTTCATTAAAATGATTTGCTGACTTCAATTTAATTGTTAAAATTGCTCAGTAAAACTTTATACTGGCTATTAAAGGTAGGGTGATAAGAAAAGAATGTGTTGCCCAACTGTGTGTATAAATTACAGGTTAAAAAGAGAGAACTTATTTTGCTCTGGATTACTGAACTGCATGGCATATCCATTTCATGCAGCATACACATAAATAGAAGATTGTTTTGGGTAAATTTTGATTTGTCCAATCTAGATACACATTTTGAAACCCATGCTTTACTACAACAGTGATGTTTTGGTAGCCCTCTGTACCCTTCATAGTGAAAAGTGTGTTGACATTGAACTTCATGTGAGAGCCCTTATATGAATTATAACTAACTGGGTCATCTCTTGAGCATTCTGCTCCTCCAGGTATTTTTATCCAATTTCTGTGGAAGCAGAAAGTGGGATCAGAATACACACAATAGAAATCCCAGTCCATTTAGTGTATCTATGGTGTCACCATGGTTGCATGACTTACAGGCCTGTCAGCAGATATGTTACATGTGCCAAATCATGTGTTCTTACACACATCTGTGCGCACCCCAGGCCAACATGACGGGTGGTGCTGTGACGGCCTTGGAGAATGAGTAAAGATATTGGCTGCTATGGTAACAGTTAATGCGTTGTGGTGGCCTTAATCAACATTAAACACTTTAAGCATCCTCATACAAGACTCCATCATACCTCAGGGCAAGTGGATCATTATGTGTGCACATAGGCAGATATGGTATTAATAGCTGTATTCCATTTGATGTCAAGGACTTACATTATCTTGCCAACAGCTGTGGAGCCCGCTGTTTGATGTATGGACACACAGCTTATAGTGCAGATAGTTGAAGATGAGAACATTGCTGGAGTGATTGTGTAGATTTTATGGCCTAAAGCGTTCCTTATCACTGGTGAGGCTGAAGTTCAATGCTTTGAATGAATAAGCTTAGTGGTGTTCTTTGAGGAAAATCCTTGTAACTTCTGAGAACTATGAAATAAAGACACTGGATAACTTCCTATTGACTTGCCCCCTTGGAAACTAGGCTGTGGGCTTCAAATTAGTCTTATGAAGTAAATGTGTAAATCAAGGTATATATTTTAGGAGAAAGTAAGATTTACCCAACACATCAAAAATGAAGATGGTGCTTCTCAGCTCCACTCATATCACTTTGTCCTTTTTTTCTCACAATCAAACGCATACACTCCTGCCCCCTCCGTTCCTTCACCCCCAGCTGTCTATTTTCATATTCTCACATCTTGTGTCTCACACCATCATAATTACATTCTCATTCACTTTAATGTCCTTTGACCGCATACATTTGTGTGTTTGTGCTTGTGAATTAAATTTTTTCTATGTGCTGTTAGTGTGTTGGTGACACCAGAACTGCCAGGATGAGCCTCCTCTTAATTATCTAACTGTTTGAATGCCACCTCTCTGGAAAATGTTCCTCTCATTAACAGCTATGTTATCACACTAATTGTGTTACGGTAGGGAAATCATGTGTTTCATGCAGAGGCCTATGTGACAAGGGGGAGGTGGAGGGATGTCACAAGTATGAGGTGGTGAAGTATGACATGTCTTGCCAGTAGGTAACTTATGTCTCCGCTTTAAGTCTGAGCCTTCTACTGCATCACTTTGGTGTCATTCTGAAGGTGGAAGGAGGGCTGTGACATATTTGGAGTCTGCAAGAAAATTCTACGTCATTACAGTCATTAGATTTAACTTGAATCACTGCTGTAAATTGTAAGTAATGACTGCTTCACTTCATGTGATATTATAAGCTGCGGATGCTGAAATCTTGTTAAAACCAACAGCATGCTCTCTGGCGGTCTGCAACTTAAGTTAGCTTGTGATTAATCTAAACAAACAGAAGGATGTCAAACGGGACTGTATTTTTTTTTATTGCCAATTGCTGTTTGCTCAGACACACACTCCCTCTCATGCTCAGCACACACACTTTATGATTACATCAGGCTAAACTAGCTCGTTTATCATCTTACATCACATTAACTTGTGGCCCATAGTTGTAGAGGGCAGATGGCAACACTTGCATGAGTGTGTGTATTGTGTGTACCTGTGCGCGCCCATGTGACTGAATATGTAGGTGCACGCACTCAGTCTCTGGAGGTGTAACCCGGCTCCACATGCCAAGCTGTGCCAAGTGCTCGCAGCTGGCAGCGACCAAGCAGTTGGTCTCCGTGGACAAGTTGCCCCCTGCGCCAGGACAAACAGGAAATGAGCCCTGGGGCCTGGCAGGAAACTGGCTACGGCCAATAGGAAGAGAGGTGAGGAAGTGGGAAGAAAGGGGGGAGGAGAACAGCTTGGATAGACCCGATAGCAATAGCAGCAGAAGAGGTGTCAAACTGCTGTGTAGGAGAAGAGAAGGGGATAAGAGAGAAGACACTATTGATGCACCAAAGGAGCGATCAGTAGACGATCACAGGAAAGTCAAGGTATAAAAAGAGAAATGAGTGACGCATTGATGATAGAGACATGAAGTGGCAGAGCCGAATCTGAAATTGAGAAACAAGAACTCAACTAAAACTTGAGTTCTTGTAGAAAGCTGCATCCCAAAATTGAATCTCTCTATAACTACTGTTTTTGTGGGAGTTGTCTGTCGCTACAGAGATCAAACATCAAAGAAATTGTATGATTTTTTTCCTCTTTCACGCAAATAATTACTGCTCCATGATCAGTGTGTTTGTTTTTTTGTGTGTATAAACATTTTTGTGCATGCATGTGGTGCTTCCTGGCAATGTTTCTCAGGCTGTGGTCTGTGTATGCTCTTCTGCCAAAATGATCACACTTCGCCTGACTTCTAAGGTGGTCTTTGGGTGCTACAATGCAAACCAGTGTTTCTTTCAAAAGTTGGCTGTACCCAACAACTTCTGCATTCTCAAGGTGAGCTCATGTCAGAGTTTAATTTTCCTGCAGCTGACACTAGCTCTGAAGAGCTGTAGAGTTTATTATTTGGTGAAAGATTATTTTGGAGGCACATCTCACATAGAACAAATGCCAGTGAGATCCCCATTCTCTGATGTGGGGTTCAGTGAAGCTTGAACCTCCAGAAATTCCCATGGTTCTTCTTTGTAAAGCAGTTCTTCAGAGGCACGGATCATTTCCCAGACATGTATTGTCAGCTGGTCCTTAGTTTGAAGGCAAAGCTGCAAATAAAATCACCAAGAGAATATCCTGAAGGAGTCTTTACTCCTGCGTGGAACTATAGAAACTAATTAGCATTTTGTTCTTTTTGAAGTTAGGTCATATGAGACACATGATTTGTTGAAGTATTTAATGTGGCCTAATGATGATTTTTTGTTATGTATGTTACCAAGCAGCTTACAGTTTGAAGGTGGATCATTTGGTCACAAAAGCAGGGTCCACTTAAAAATTCATTATACATGTGCTTTGATGCTGTATCCTGACAGCAAACAAAAAGCTACTTGGACCACCAGAGCATGAAATGTCTAATGGCATGAATATCTGTTTGTATTGAGTGTACTTAACCACCTAAAGCTGTTTGTTGGTGACCCTCCACTTATCTCTTACTCATGTGTCCTTGTGGTTTGGATGAGCCATACCCTTCTCCAATACAAACCACTGGACTCTTGGATGCCATCCCTTGTAGTCCGCTCCTGAGTCAAGGTCTGGGTTTGGAACTAAGCCCGACAGCAAGGCTTTAGCGACGACAAAGACTGATTTGAGACTTTGGGACACTCTGGGTCTCCCAAAACAGCAGAGCAATGGCACTTCACCACCTTGTTAATCAGCAGCAACACCCTGCAAAATGCCAGCCAGCCTGTTCGCAATTAATCTTTTCAATTACAAATTTAATGCCATCACTATTGGACAGAGCCACAGCATCCCAAAGAGAAGTCTGTATTCATGCACCCTCATTGTTTTCTGCATCACTACAGATGAGCTATCAAACTAAATGCTGACTCCAAATTGGTTGGATGCTTTCCCCCTTTGCTTCTTCCCTGCACATTCTAGTTGATTGTAGTCTGCTGTGGCTTCAATTTAAAAAGGGACAAAATATTGTACAGTTTTATTTTGTCAGCTAGCTCTGATTGCAGTATTTTCTTGATAGATGACCTGTTCCTCTCTGGTTATGCTTACGCTTGTCACCGCAATAGGATGTTAGAATCAGTCGTTAAAAATCAGATTTTATCAGATTATATCTCTGTAAACGTGCTAATATTGGTCTGATGTGTCCTGCAGTCATATTTAATTGTACTTCACAGTTGTTTCTCTTTAGTTGTGTTAGTATTATGGTTAAGGTCAACTATACTGACATCTAATCACAATGCAGACCAGACTACTTCCATATCTGTATTATCAGATGTAGTAGCCATGCGAGTGAAATGTGATTTGTGTGCGTCTGGGTACCCTCATCTGTCCTGGAGTGATAGGATGAAAGGTCTCACTGAAATGAAGAAACCATAGCCTCTCTCTCACCACTCTCTCTCTATTCTTACCTGACTTCAAGCAGACAAGACAATGATGAGAGCATGGCAGGGTGTTGAATGAGCGTACACACACA
>JAPTGZ010000005.1:32568074-32584631 GCA_029814645.1 Fowleria isostigma | reverse complement strand
AACACGGTGTGTATAGAGGCCTGTCTGCTCATTATGCGCGATTGTGACGTAATAAACATTCCCATAGAAAGTGCACGTGTCACTGAATGTCAATGTTGGTACACGTTTTTTGCATAAGGCCTAAATATGATCATTTAAACCTATTCTTGTACAAGTTCAGATAAAAAATAGATGTCTCTGTGTTAAGAAATGGGAAGAGAAGCCAAAAAAAAAAGAAAAAAAAGTCATAATACCTCAGCCAAACTCCAGCAAAAGACATAAAAAATGACTCGACATTTTTACTGTATCTTATTCCATAAGTGCCCTGTCATCACAGTTGGGGCAGAGCCATTTCATACCCTGCTAGCTTGACATTACCACCTCTAATGAGATCACAGATAGCTTTTATCTTGTGTTACAGGATTGTTTTTCGCTCGGCTGTCGACATAGCATCTGTTTTGGGAACAATGGCCTATCATTCCTTCCAGAATTACCCATCAGCGCTTATCAAATGCTGGGTTACCTCGAGTGTTGTGCATTTTTTTAAAGGGAGGGGCACTGTCTTTTCACAACAAGCAGATGTTTTTGTGTCTGCCAGAGATGGAGCAGTATGCCCGTCAGACTATTGAGCTCAAGTCATGCAATCAAGATTTTTATGTGCTTATAAATGTGAAATTTTTATTGTTTCTTAATAGTTTTTTCTCTTGTGTTGTAATGTTTTATTCATGATCATCTAGTACTTTCCCAGCAGTGATTGTACTTAATCTTGATGCTTGTTAATTTGAGTTCTCTACAGAGAAACCTGATTGAAAAATAAACAAGCGTATTTCATTCTGCAAGAGAGAGGAAACACCTTTCAAAATAGCAGAAGAAGGTGCTTTGTTTTCGCCCTGTATCAGTTGGGTATCTGATACAGGGACATCAGTTGTAAAGACTGAGGTAGACAGGGCTATTTGTTAACACAACGGGTAGGAGAGACAAAGAGGGCGGGATGGAAGAACGACAGAGTTCAGGATATTGTTGACCCTAGCTCAGGCTTTCATTGCATTATGTTTGTATGTCCGACTCCGGGGATAGGACAATGCAGGTGTGTCTGTCCCTTACATCTTTGTCTGTCACCTTCGCTGAGCTCCTGTACAATGAATGCATCCATCCCCCTATACATCTAGGAGGGGCTGGGGGAGCGCTATATAATTTGATATAGTGTAGCACTGCCCATTACCTGCTACACACTTTAACACAGAGGTAGAGAAAGAAAACAGATGTTGAATCATTGAATTTCAGTTATTCTTCTACAGTGTCTTTTTTTTTTTTTTGTACTGTGGCTTGTGAGCAATCCTTGGAGCCTATCAGTTATGTATTGCAATTTATTATGTCTTTTATCAAGTTTTTGTGCACATTTTAACTTTTTTTATTGATGTTTATCATTTTTTCCTATTTATTACAGTGCACCGTTTCCTTTTCAGGTTAACACTGCTGTTTGTTTTTAAATAGGCCATTGTGCACTTCTTTAACCTTGTAACCTTTTTACTGAAGTCTATGGTGTGACATTGTGCCTATGTTGTAGTATTTCAATTTCAATTATTTCAATTATTTTGATATTTAATTCTTTTTATCTGAGTCCAGATCAGTGAGCCTCTGTTGAGTACTTGCTCATGTGTATTTGCTGGTGTCCTCTGTGTCTGTGTTTTGTTTCTTGTTTTGTCTTGACGTTTTGGAGCTGATGTTCTCTTTTGTTACTGCAGAAAAAAATCTACCTACGGGTACAAATAGTTACCTTGACCTTTATCCTCTCATATGTAAACTACTTTTTATTGTTTTTTAAAGCAGCAGAGTGATCTAATAATCAATCTACTAATAAATTGAAAAAACAAAAAACATTTTCCCTATTTTTATGATAAATATAATGATGTAAAAATGCCATTCTCTTGCTCAAATCTACAGCTTTGACCAAGGTTTGGATGTTTTGCCTGGTCAGTTTCTTATGAAAGTAAACTTTATTTTTCACACTTTTCTCAAATTCGTTTTCATTTGTTGGTCTTCTATCATACCTATCATCTCTTTTATTCTTTTCTTTGAATTCATTCCGATGGCATGAGGTCTCTTGTCTTGAATTTAGCAAAATAATGCAAAAAATTGAGAGGGACGTTAATCAAAGTATTGATTAATTTATCTATTTAGATACTTCTACTTATTAACGGTGGGGTGACACTGATGAAAAATGTGTTTCTCCCCCTGCTTGCCCCTCATTTAGATACCCCTCATAATTATCCCACTTGTAACAAGTGCTAACTCCTGTTAGCCTTGCTTGGCTCTGGCAAATGTACCTCCTCAAAAGACAAAACACTTTCATCATGCTTGTAATGTTCCTCTGATCTCTTTATCTTGCTCTTATCTCTTTCTTTGTATTTGGCGCATGCAAGTGCATTAGCACAAGTTCATCAACATGCAAATTGCCCAAAGGTGAATTTATGTATGTAAATGAGGGGACATACTCACATCGTGCAGCGTGCCTGAATCATGTAAAAAGGCTGGTAGCTGTATTGTGAGTGTTTTATGTTTTAGGAAAAAAAAAAGGATAATGTGCTTTTTGGAGCAGCTTTGTGAATTGCTTTGCACTATGTATTCAGTCTCCGTATATTTGCAGCATGAGTTATTTTATGTGTACTCAGTGGTTGCTTGACAAGACTTTTTTTTTTTTGTTTTTATAAATGATCACTTGGGTACTTTATAATGTGATTTCCCTGGTTGTGGTTTGTAGTTAAGCCCAACTATATACTGTAGTTCAGGTTTTGCCTCTACTATCTTTCAGCCTCATCTTACCTGCCACAACCATGTTGTAACTCTTACAGTGTTCTGCAGTCTTTTATTCACTCCAACCATTATTTAGTTTAGTTGATTAGTTTGGTTTAGCTTATTTTGAGGTTATGTGCTCCATGTACAGTGTTAATTACATATACATGTACAATATTTTATATTGTTTATATACATCTCAATTATGTGTACACAGACATACATGGAAATATTGCTAAAAATAGAAAAACACCAATTATTTGATGCTTTACTTTTAAAAAAAAAATGCAAACTGTAGATTTATTTAAGTTTGCCCTACATATATATTTTTTGTAAACTTGTTTTGAACATTAGTGATTTTGGCTGCACAGGTGATTTCCATTAATTTTAAACTTCAGAGCCAGACTTTGTTCCCTACAGAGTTTTTCTTAATTCTGGATGCTGTACATTTCAAAAAATAGGTTGAAATTCTGAACTTTGCTTTATTATCTTAATAAACTAGTAGTAGTAGGCTTATAGAGCCAATGCTGCATTGAAATTACTGATGCCCCAGAAGATAGGTAATCAAAGGCTTTGATATAATTACATCAATCCAATGCAATTTCATTTCAATTCCTCTGTATCTCATAATCAAAGAGCACATCACAATTATACTTGAAAATAAATATTTCAAGAAGTACTCATTAAACACTGCTGAATAAAAGAATTCCACAGAGCATAGGATTGATGAGTACCAGTAATGTCATGCCACTGCCTTAAAAGTCATGTGTTGCAGGACCCTGGTGACATTTGCATATGATTTGCTCAGTTCTCGTACTTGTTCTCATTCTCGTTCTCGTACTCATACTCGTACTCGAACTTGCTTTGAAATATGCCCAATCTATTTTATACCGGACCAATCACAAGTCTTAGGGCTGGTGTTTTTTAATGTATTATATGCACAGACTTCTTTTTAATGCGAGTCAAAGACAGTGCCAAGTGTGCGAATATCTTTACAACTGTTGTCGGTTGTTTGATTCAAAATAAGGGTTGAATTACAGATTACATTCTGTATTCTTAAGTTTCTCTGACCAAAGCATCACATTCATCTTATATATTGATTGATTTACTCAGCACCTGTTAGTCCCACCTTCATATTTGGATTCAAGCCCCACGATTGGAGACGGATTTCTTATTATAAAGGCTACGACATTTCATATTGAATGGTGCAGATTTATCAACATATCTACCCATCTGTCTTCAAATGACTGCAGGGATAAAATTAACTGTCGCACAGAACACACGTGTGGACCATAGATAGTGTCATAATTATACATTTACTTATTATCTTAGTATTTACAGACAAATGCAGGCTGTTACACCGAGGACAGGTACAGGGAAAAAAAAAAAAAAAGTCAGGAAAAAAATGGGCCACTGTAATTACGTTTTGGACCAAGGAGAACATGAAGGCAGCAGAACTGGCCTCATCAGCAGAATCCTGGGAGCTGCTCACTAGTCACTGTATGACCTCTGACCTTTCACTGTCTGCTTATACCTCACCAGCCACAGGCTACAGTCCGCCGCGGAGAGCATTGTGGCCTCCATCGTAAACTTTAACCATCAGTAGGAAGGAAGACAAGCCTCATCAGTCAATCAGTGTCGAAGAGAAATGTCATCTTCAACCTGCCTCAGCCCTCGTGATTACGCTTCCCAGCATGCCAAACACTATGCCAGCTGGACACAAGCCAAGTGTTAAGAAGTCACAAGTTTTAGCACTTGGACTTATTTATCTTTTTTTCTCCTTTCCTCTCCTCCTCCTCCTCCTCCTCCTCCCATGACAAATGAGAATCGCTCCCATCACTTCCCCATTGTGCACCTCTTCGTTTCTGTGTTTGGCGAAGTTGCTAATATTAGGCAGAGCAAGTTCATTAGTGTAATTTAACATTGTCTAAAGTTGTTCCACTCTCTCCCTCTCTGTTTGGCAGCTAGCTAAGATCTGTCACCATGATGCATTCACCGTTAATGAGCTTGCCTTGTTTATGCTTTTACAGCAGCATGTGATAATTAAACTGCAGAGAGGAGTGTGAAATAATAGCTTTGTGTTTACTTCGCGCCCTTCTCATGTGGTGGAGTGTGTGCCCGACTCTTTAGTGTGTGTGTGTGTGTGTGTGTATGTGTGTGCGTGCAACAGAGGACAGGTGTCATTCAAGTGTCTCTTAGCATTCACCAATGTATGTGCTTTTGATGTAAAATGTTGTACATAGTGTTTTCAACAATTAAACCAATATTGATGCTGTATTTGGGAGTGTGTGCGTCTGCGTGTGCACTTGTCAGTCAGCCTTGATTAAGAGAACAGAGTGTGAGAGAAAAGGGATGCTTTAGTTCCTCCCTAACTGGCTTTTCTCACAGATTCTCTGACAGCTCTATAATTACAGCTCTATTATGAGGTGTGTGTGTGTATGTCTGTGTGTGAGAGAGAATGAGTGTCATGGGTTTGATGACTATGAAATGGGGAGTCACTGAATACTGAGTGGTATTTTTAATCTTTTGTTATGTAAAGAAGCAAAAAAAACAAACATTTATTAAGAGCAGAGAGATGAACAAAGGCAGTCGTTCTCAGTGTCACAGCCCCATACGCGGCAAGTTTTCAACTGACATTTCTGTCTCTCATCCATTCCTCCTTGTGAATGTTTGTGCCAGCCTGTCTGACATCTGAACTCCTCATGGAGATCAGATATAGACAGCCTGATGTAACTTATGGCCTTATTTCAGTGCGGGTTATTAGGTTTGAGTTTGAAACAATAATGTGAAAAAGATACTAAAAATCATTTTATGGGCATAAAGAGGTTGGTATGGAAATTGTCACCTGATGTGGACATATATTGAAAACCAGGACTAGCAAAACACACAATGTAGTAGTTATAGACAAATCTATCAAATACACTGTAATATCTTTTTGTGTCAGACATTGTGGTGCTAGGGTGTTAGGTGAAATATCCAAGCAATATACAAGACAAATTGGCATGTTTCTAAGGTCTATTTTTTCTGATTTGGCACTAAATAAAAGTAAAGCCACATTCGGAGTTGATTGATGCTGCAGAGGGAGATGGGTAATAACTTTCCATTTTGCTAATTTGTCTTATTATTTCTTTTGTGTATACTGTCTTCATTGAGAAGATCATGTCCTACAGAACTCTAATTGCATACAGTGAATGGATCACAACACCGAAGATTAAAAGACAAAAAGAACTGATGTTTTTTCACATGGGAAATGAAGGCCAAATAAAACTATATAAAATGCAAAATGTAAACCTATAATTACAATAGTATATTGTTATGTTAATGCAGTGTTAGAAAAAATTAGGAGAAAAAGTAGTATTCACCCCTTTTAGTTAATTCATTATAATCCCAACATAACAAATGCTAAATCAAAACACAGCATTGTCTTAACCGTAGCATTAATGCCTATCACTGCAGTATCAGGAAGAGGAAAAAAGTCCTCCCTGTGCTCTTAAAAAAAAAAAAAAAAAGTATTCACAAAGCATTAAATTAAGAATGCATAAAAAAAGCAAGTAAATAATGTATACGATGTAATTTTAACTCCTAAGACGCATCTTCACTTTTGATGGTACAAATATAATATTTAAAGCATTCTGTCTCTTCCAGACATTAAATGAAAAGTAATAAAACTTCACAGGGACATGGGCAAGCCTGTTTGTAAGATAGTATAATACTTTCGGTTTTTTTTTATTATTTAAATGTAAGCAATTTAAAGAGATAAAATTGGTGCTCTAAATATTCACACAATATTAACCCACAGTATATGCAGTCTTCACTCTTCTGACATGTAGTGGCTTTGGAGTTTATTCAGCACTGATTACATTGTAGTTTGGTGTGATTCTTTCCTAGATGGTTTCTGATTGACCTGCAGTTACATCTCTGTTACTAACTGCCACAGTCACACACTCCTTGTAAAAGGGTGGAAGTTATGAATAAATTCACCTGTTGACACACAGACTCTAAAAAGTGTTTTTTGGGGTTTTTTTTTACCTTCCATCATGAGATGTGCAACCCTGCAATTTTCCATTTCATGGCACCCAAACATACTGTAAGCTTTGTAATTTAAATCGATGTCTCTTGTCATTATTTTTCAAAATGATTATAATCTATGTTTTGACAGAGTCTGTGCACCGCCACATGCAGCAGTACGAGGTGGAGTACCTGCAGTTCGCCTTCCGCTGGATGAACAACCTCCTGATGAGGGAGCTCCCGCTACGCTGCACTATCAGACTGTGGGACACCTACCAGGTACAGAGGCACACGACAAAGCTAACGTTATCCTGCTTTTTGTTATCTGTCCATTTATATCTATCTGGCTCAGCGTGGGATTTCAGGAATGGGGATGTTCTCTGATAATGACATCTATGATTGCTTCCGAAGTGGTGCTTTTGTAATTCCTACCATTATATTCCCGCCAACCCAGTTGCATGATGCAACATAATACAGATATATTTAAAAGACGGATGCAAACAAGGCTGCTTTTTCTATGATGGTTAATTATACAGAGCTTATAGTCATGCAGGGAACACACAAAGCATATAAGGACAGGCTTTAAAACCAGGTTGGTGATAACATGAAGAAAAAGGACAAAAAAAGAAAAAAGTCTTTGGTTTTAGAAGTTTTTAAAATATAGGATTAGTCAAGTCAGGGAATGCAAGATATGTATGACACTGTCTACATGTAGAACAAAGCTTTTAGCTGATTAAATGTATGGTTTATTTTTTTATCTTGTGACTACTGTTTCTTTATTCCTGTGAGAGTTGACCTAGATGTGTATGTTTAACAGAGAGTGGGATTGTAATCTCATTTAAACACAGTCAAACCTGCTCTTTTAGCTGCCTTTTTACAATTACACACAGCTTAATAGGCGGTGCCTACACTGGATGGTTACACTGAATAGTTAACCTCAGCTGGCACTGTCGATAACACCTAATGTCTCCTATTGATTGAGTGGTATTTGTGTGCATATGCTGTGTGTGTGTATAGCCTAAACTGAGTACATACAATGGATTTTCTTGTTGATGCACAGGTTTAGATGTGGGATCAGTGTTTGAATAGATGAGAAAAGAGAGGAGAGGAATGGAAAGCTGGAGAATTAAGCTTAACTTCTCCACTTGTGCCACTTTGGCTCATTGTAGCACCAGTGTCTGCAGTCGTCTATCACTGTTGCTCTTTTCCTTCAACTACTCAGTCAATCACTCTCATGCACTTTTTTCTGCACATGTACTTAATTTCTCCCAAACTCATTGCTATGGAATTAAGTCAAATCTCTGTCTGTACTTTTTAACCTTTTGTTAATGTTGTTCATGTTTGCTCAGAACTCTGACATTCATGAGTTGAAGTCCTCGGTCTGACATTTCCACAACAATAGTGTGTGAAAGGCACCAAACCGAAAATTTTAGTTTAGCTTTCACAGAAATGCAACCAAGCAAAACATAAACAAGTATTTCTTTCATAAAGTTTAATTTAGTTTGTGGTTCTGAGATTAAAAGAGCTTTTGAGCAAAGAAGGAGGGAGACAACAACAGAACCCAAACGCAGGATAAAATAGAATTAAGTGATGAAGAAAACTGAAGATGAAGGGATGGATGGAGAAAGAGATGACAGTTGCAGGCAAAAGTAGACAAAAATAAGACTTGATAGAATTTAAGAATTTAAGAATGGCCATGTTTTAGTTTACCTGAAGTGCATACTACACAGCTTTTAATAAACTGTAGCTTGGGGGAATGAATAGCAAATGAGTCTTGATGAACTCTTACTGAACTTTGAGCAGTATGACAAATTGAAAAAGACAGCTAAAAGCCACATAAGAGACAGGAGGTAAAATTTTGTTTTCCCTTTTCCTGACTTTATAAGGTTGGAAAATATATATATCTTTTGCATGTTCATGCTTAATTCTCATAAGTTGTGAATTTTTGAGTATTAATATTTTTAGATTTTTTAAACTGCTCACCTGAAGTCCTATAACATCACATTTTACTGTAGTTTTTTTTTTTTTAATGAATTTCTCATTTTGATTATACCAACTGTTATGTAAGAGGAAAGTAAAGGCTATCTCAAATGTGTGGCATTATCATCAGCTTTCAACAATTCATATGACTGCAGAAAGCATCCTTGCCAGCAGACAAATGTTTTATTTTCAGTGACACTCAGCTGCTGGGTCAGCTACAGTGCACTTCTCAGGAACCTTGAAAAACGAATGCTGAACACTCTTAATCATGGAGGTCCTCCAGTTTAAGTGCAGTCACTCCCCACTCAGCTGACTTTTGAAGGCGGCAGTGATTGGAAAGCCAAATAAACACATTTTTCTCTGAAAAAAAAAAAAGCCCACTTTGGTTGAACCAGCTGCTGTGATTTTTAAGCCCTTTTCTCCTGGTCAGCCATTCTTTATAATTACTGATAGGCTTCCAATTTAGTTTTTATGAAAGATTTATAGTCAATCATCACGACACACTGTAGCTCCTTTACATTTTTCCTCTCTGTACATTTTTCACTGAATCTTTGTCAGCTGGCAGCCGAAGCATATCTGATGATTCAGAGCTTGATAAGAATGTCTTGTAGGTGTTTTTGGCTTTCAGTGAGCAGAATGGCAGAAAGAGTGGATTCTGTCTCAGCTGAATACAAGTCTGTCCTATTCACACCTTAGCAGGTTGTTTCACACACTTATTCATGGCTTCCTAGTCATTTGAGGGATTTTTGGATAGACTAGGAGACTCAGTGAGAGCTGGACAGATATGAAGTATTTTCATGTACCTGACTGTGACACTCTTACAGTTCTTACAGTTATCCTAATCAGCTAAATGAGCATACAATTATACATTTTTGAACCCTTACTCAATTTCGCTCAGTAATAGAACCATTGTGTTTAATAGTCTGTACTCATGTAGACTTTCAATTAATATTACAGGTCACCAACTGGTAGACTTTAGTCCATATCTAGACTGTGAGAAGCTTCCATCTGGACCATGAAGTCTTTTGACAAAATTAAAAAAACAGTTTTATCTTCTCACCACTATTAGGCATGTTGTCTCTCCATTATTAGAGTTATTATTATTACTAGTTCTAGGGATGCACATTAACTATTGGCATTAATAATTATTGGTCTGATATTGGAAAAAAAATGTTGTCATTCAAATGATTTCAATAATTAAAGTTTTCACCAATAAATAAAGCCCATAATAATAAATCTAAATTGCCTAGATTTTGGGCATTTTGCCAGTACACAGTACATGTTGTTACCTTGACAACCACCATAAAAACCAAGAAGAGGAGGTCTGGAACAGTACATTGCAAGTTGTTTTATGTGTGTCTTTTTGTATTGTTTTGGTGTGGATGTATGGCTATGATCTTTATTTTGTGTAATTTCTGCTGCTGCTGTTGTCTTGGCCAGGACACTCTTGAACAAGAGATTTTTAATCTCAATGAGCTTTCTTTCCTGGTTAAACAAAGGATTAAAAATAAATAAATAAATAAGTTCAGTTACTTACTCTGTGCTACAACTACAAGACAAAGAGAAAGATCAAGCAGTTGTGGCCACTGTTTTGGTCCAGCAGCAAGAGAGGGACATTTTAAAATGCTTAACGTACAAAAAAAAAAAAAAAAAAAAAAAAACTAAATGTAGCTTAATGCCTGAGAACAGTGATCAATCATCACCAAAATTCAACAGGTCAGTATCCAACTCAAAAGACCTAAAAATCAACGTCGTCCATGTCACCCATGTTGATTTGTTGTCAATTCTTGTCTTCCGGTATCTTCTTCGCAAGGAACAGTACGTCGACCAATGAAATGGGCCAGATTCTGTGTGTGCCATCATCTCATTGTCACAGAGCAGGAGAGGGTTGGGAATAAGTTTACTGCACTTTTTTTTTTTTTTTTTTTTAAACCAGCCTGTCTTTCATTCATTCATTCATTCCATTGACATTTTACAGACTATTTTTGATTCTCACTTTAATACGGGGCAAAGTGCATCCCTTTTCAGCTCAATTCGGAAAAAGTATTTTTGTTTCCAAATACACGACAATACTGATTTTCAAGGAACGGTTGGCAACCCGAGTGTGGACATCTCTAATCACACCCACATTTACCTCTGCACATTTGCGCCTCTGTTGTCCATGTTAAGCCTTTTTCCTCTCCATAGGCACACATCATAGAGAAAAGGTTTCATGTAGCTTAATGTCTGAAAACAGCGGTCAATCATGACCAAATGATGTATGTGTATGTAAATGGTAAGTAACTGAAAACCCTCAGTTTGTTGTCCATTTCAAGCAGCCATAGGCTTTTGGTTCTGCAGAAACTGTCATTTTACTATTAACTGACTTTTATCATTTAATTAAAATAATAATAAAAGAATTTGAAGAATGGAAACTTTTGTTGTTTGTCATCTGTATTGGTTATGAGAAGCAGGAAGTTATCAGTTATTGGTATTGGTTGTAAAAAAAAAACAAAATTATTTTGCATCTAGATTATTCTTATGTGAACGTATATGGAAGCTTGAAAATTTGTTTTACATGTTTAATGCACACTGAATAGCAAAAATAAAAAAAATCTCTGCAATGTAAATACATTTCTCTCTGCCAATAGCATATCCTTTAAAGGGAAATTAAAACTCTTGTTGACAGAATTTACCTTCTTAGCAGTAAAACAGATGTCACTAATTACATTAATTTTTACATGTATTTTTGTCTACTTAAATAAATGCATATGATTTTAGTCATCTGTTCTCCAAGTTCCTTTGGTGAAGATAAATCATTCAACAACTCAGGCATTTATTTATTTATTTTTATTTTATGAATGATGTATTTCTGCAAAATCAACCTGGACAACAAGTGAGTAATGTTCAAAGCCAGATACCTTTTGTTAAGGTTCAGCAAATTTAAGCAACATCAACTAAAAAGGAGCACGCTGAGTTAACCATGTGCAATTTTAGTCAAACACCCCCACAGTAATTATAGTATACACATAATATCCATAGTGTCACGGAGATACATAATCTTATGCATAAGATAAGATTTGGATGAATAATCAGTCTCATTTCAGTGAAAGAAGAAAGAAAGAAACCAGTTTTGATGAAAATTATTTTTAATGGATCAGGAAACATTTTGGCCATGGTGAATAAATACACTTAATAAGGTCATACTTTAAATAATTATTCCTGACCATATTTTTATGACGGCACTTCTTTCTCAGGATTTATGGCTCAACAGTCTGTCTGTTATATTTTATGGATTATACAGTTGGTCTCTTTTAGACCAAACAAAACCTCACTACGATCCAATGGGCCACTTTATAAGGTGACTGTCTACTCTGTAATGAGCTGTAGAACTGCTACACAGACTCTCACAGAACAGGAGTATTATTTTCCATCTTTTTTTATTTGTTTTTGTTGAGTAAGAACTAAAACACAAGTGACCCCAGTAACACAAATTACAGCAGAATGGGCTTGTCCAGTAAATTCTTTCTTATTTTGTGACATAGGGTTAGATACAGTCATCTAAACCCATACCTCTAAAAACTGCCTTTGTTTGCAGGTTTCTAGAGAAACAATGTTAAATGTCTTGAAAAAGTGCTCTCTATACACATGCTATACATAAAATGTTTTTTATTTTTCTGTTTGAAACTGAACATAAATAATATGTACATCTGACTTTTTTTTTTTTTACCCTCACATTTACCTTCAACTACACACATTTACTGCCAGTGCCGTCATCTACCTCAAGTCCAAAAAAGAAACAAGGAGTAAATGATTAAAAGGTGTTGTTCTTTTGTCGAGACTTGACAGCAACCCAAGTACACATTGTACTTGTAATCCATCCTCTAAATATTTTACATTCTACAATGTCGTTTGGATTGCAGCTCCAACACACACATGCACTCGCCCCACACACCCTTTCATATTGCACACAAATATGCACATACACCTTTCTTTGGCAGGCTCTGTCACAGTCCCTCACCTCCACTCTTTCTCTGGTAGGGGAATTAGGCCATTTCCACTCATGAAACTTGCAGTAGAGCTGACAGCAAAGCACAAAGCAGCTCTTGTCTGATCTGCTCTGCTCTCTTCTCTCGTCCTTTTTTAAAACTTTTTTTAGTCCAGGTTTGAATCAACCTCATTCCTCCCATGTGCTCTCTTCTACTCATTTTCTTTTAAAACTCGACACTAATGTACTCCTTCCCTTGACCTTTTCATCCGTGTTATTTGCCTTTAAGTGATGCTTATAGAAAACAGCGACCGCCATAGAGTCAGGAGAAGAATGAAGCGCTGTGAGTTTCTCTGCTCAAACCGATATGAGATGTTGCACTAAACTATATTGATTTTACTCAGCAGCATCCTTGCGAGTATTTTCCCATTTTCTCGAATTTGAGGGACAAGGCTCTTGGATCATAAGAGCTCCATCTCTGTTCAAGTTTCAGAAAAAGTGCTTGAGTAGACTTTCTGTTGTAACACAAAATTTTGTAAGCCTGGTTTTATTTCTGCTATTATTTGGGGGTGTAATGGTACAGAAAATTTTTGGTTTGATACATTTTTGGTACAGTGAAGGAGACCAGTGAAGGGGGTGGGTGGATGGGTGGAGGTATGAGGGGCACGAAATATTGTTCAGTTAATATTGCATTAACAGGCACCCCACCCCCCAGGTAGGGTGCCTGTTAATGCAATATTACCTGAACAGAAAATTAGGTCTGCAACAATCGACGAAGAGCAAAAATTTTATATTTTTGAATGTTCAGTGTTTGTTTATGGCAAACACTGTAATTTACAGAGTGTTTTTGAATGCCTCACAGTGTTCCCTGAGGTGCTGTGGTCATGGCTCTCACAGTAACACCATAGCAGACGCATGGTGAAGGAGAAGATGAGCAGGTTCACTTGATTTTGCCAACTTAAGTTAAAAAACAAAAACCTTTTTGCTATAAAGGAACCCATGGACTCTTTTGTGCTACAAAGCTGCTACATACTGAAAACCAAAAGTGAAACTTAACATGCTTCGAGCATCTGACCCGGCTTCTGTGCCTCTGTTATACTCTCTGTGGTCATGTTTTGTTTTGGTTTTTGCAGTGGTGCTAAGAATTCGCCACTGCTGAATGTATATAGAGGAAACCCTGCGCAGCCACCCAGCTTCCCAAGTGTTTGCATTCTTTACATATTGTTGTTCGGTACAACTCCATATTGCATTGAAGCCCCCTAACCAAAATGGTTTGGTACAAATGAGTGTACCATTATATCCCTACTTCTATTATATACTTTGCCAACTTTACTCACCTCCCAGGGTAGGCTGCTTTTAGAGTGCATTTAGACCAAACAACGGCTCCAGTTTGGATAGAAAATGTATACAGCTATTTGACAAATTACCTGTAAGTATATGATACAGGACATACAGGGACAGAAAGCCTCAAAGGTTTAGGTCTGTCGTAAATGCCAGCAATAAACAGAAAGACCTCGCCCTTTGCCATTCAGTCTGTGCCTATGTATGTGTATGTGTTCCAGGGGAGATTTTAACCTGAGTGTTGTAATGTCTCTGCTGTGGTCGTCTCTCTGCGGTGTGGCCATCTGTTCTGTTGTCTGATCCAGCACAAGACAGCACTCCCTCTGTCTTCCTCTTTATCTTCGTCATCCTCTCTCATAGTCTTGTTATTATCTATCTGACTTTCTCCTCTTCTTTCAGTCTCTGTTTTCCTCAGCATTTCCCTTTTTTTTTTTTTTTATCAATATTTGACTGCAAGAGAAGAAGAGTGAAAAATGGGGAAAGAAAGACACATGATTTAGAGCAAACACTCCAGCGCACACACATACACACAGCTCTTCTCCCTGACAGACAGACAGACAGGGACCAAATTATCCCTGTTGCGTGGAGCATGAAATTAGCAAGTAGCTCAGTGTGGCAGCATTAGCATGGCTGTTAAAGGGATACCGTGACATTTTCAGGCTCTGAAACATGGTCGTTTTCCATATGGATGGTCGAATTTACCAAGCAGGGAGCTGTTTAGTGTTGTTAGCAACCATGTTTAAAACCATTGCGTAAGATGCGATCAAATGTGTCGATTTACTGGTGTGAAATTCGGTCATTTAAAGCAACAAGGCTCAGAGGATTAACAGATTGAGATTTAAAGAGCGAAATCAATCTGCAAATCACCAGACAGACACTGTAATGTTTGTCATAGCTTTGCCTGTCAGTCATGTGAACACTGTGACTCATACAGCTCCACAGCCTGTTTTAAGTTAGCATAATAGTATTGTCTTTTTTTCATTTCAATAAGCAGCGCTTTGTATGAAAGTGCAGGTTTTTTTGCAATGTTTTCAGCAAGATTTATATATCACTGTCTGGGCCCACCACACTTTCTTTAGTATAGTCTATCTGATATTAATGATATGGGTAAGATGGAGGAGGTGAGTGAATATTGTTGGGCTCTGATTGGCTAACATGCAGAGATTAATGCATCCTCCTATCTGAACAGGAAATTTTTTTTTTCTTACCTTCTCTTAGGAACAACATTGGTGTTTGAATGATTACTGACAGCAGGACAAATGGTGTAAAATCCAACAGATAACATTGCAATATCCAAAATCACCATTGTATTTAGGCTGTGATGATGCCTTATTTTAGTTTAGATTAGGTGTAAGCACCTGGGGAGCATTGGTTGGATGCAGATTTTTTTTTTTTTAATTGTGATTTCCATGTTAACAGAAAAGATTAGCCAAACTGGCTGCATAAGAGCTGCATTTGAGACACTGCAACAGCAGAACATCATCTGTGGAGCTGGAGCAATATTTATTTTTCATGTGTGACTTCAGCAGCAATATAACAAGCTTTGAAAATGTCAGTTGTTAATCAGTCAGTAATATTTTATGTAAATGGCATGTTTTCCTATAGTTTTTGATATCAGACTGACAGATATGGGGAAAAAACTCCTGGAACTTTTCACTCTTCTTATAGATTAGACCAAAGGTTCCCAAAGTGGGGGTCTGATTTTCAGAAACCTCTGATGATCCCTTAGATGGTTATGACTGATTAGGTGCAGTATAGTTGCACCTGTACTTTGAAGGAATTCAAAGTATTGAGAGATTCAAGGTGCAAAGGAAGTGTATTTTCTTTGAATTAATTTAATTTAATTTGAATTAATTAATAAAGGCAAATTAATGATTATTTCAAAAGCAATATAAAGTAGAGCTGCACAATATATTGTTTGAGCATTGTCATTGCAATGTACATGTGCGCAATAGTCACATCGCATGTCCTGCAATGTAGGAGGCAAAAACTCAAGGTATTCTTATCTAATTTCAAGGGTACCTGACACACACACAACACTGTAAAATATGCAACGGACAAGAGAAAATCACTGAAAATGAAGACGTGGTGCCAAAAAGAAAAGCGGTGTCAGTTTTCTGGAATCATTTCAGCTAAAAGAAGGATGATATTGAAACACATGTTCTGTGTCGATAGTACCTTGCATCTATTGATACAACGAGAGAAAACACAAATAATGTCTTTGACCATTTACGTCGACACACACAGCTATTATATCCTCATGAGTATTTTTTCATATCGTAATATATATATTGCAGGGCAAAAAAAAAAAATTGCAATATCAGATTTTTACAATATTTTGCAGCCCTAATGTGTAGCCTGGTGGCAAGACATAAGATCGTGTCTAGTAATTATTTTGCTTTTTTTATTAGACCTTTATTTAACCAGATAAAAAATTCCATTGAGATTGAGATCTTTTTTACAAGGGTGACTTGGCCAAGAGCTCAGCC
>JAPTGZ010000005.1:32557941-32567974 GCA_029814645.1 Fowleria isostigma | reverse complement strand
CACGGGGAGAACATGCAAACTCCACACAGAAAGGTCCCCCCGTGGATGGTGCGGGGATCGAACTAGGGACCTTCTTGTTGTGAGGCGTGAGCACTAACCACTATGGATATAATGTCAAATACCCACAATGCAATGCGGCAAACGTGCCACGGTATCATTGCGTGACTCCTGTGCACACATTTTTTTTTGTTTGTTTTTTTTAATGTTAGTTTGGGAACCCCTGAATTAGACCGTGACCGTTACCAAGGAGTAGCATCTGCAGTAGCAACATGCTATTGGTGTCAAAACACATCCACAAGTGTGATGCAGCAAAGGCACAGGCAAAGTAAGCACGGTGTCCCTGGCCTTACGACCTATGAAGATGTTTGTAAAAAAGGAGGACAGACTCGCAGAGACTTTGGGGATAAATTCAGAAAGAAAAAAAAACAAAAAACATTCAACCCTTGAAAAGCCTAATATTTCTTCCAAACGAATACTTTCCTTCTTTGCAGTGTTTCCCCGTTGAGATTTAGTAGATGTTAGAAGCCTGCATTAATTAAGCTCAGATTTCTTTGACAGCATTGTTAAATCAAAAAGACGATCGCTGTTCTGAAATAAAACCAAAAGAGACATTGCTTTAGCATGAATGCAACACTTATCTGCCAGCTTGATAAGAGAGAGATTGTTGAGCCAGCCCAGAGGGAAGCGGCCCTTCTCACTTTCTGTGCCTCTCGGTCTCCTGTCTGTGGTAATGGTTGGCCTTCTGGTCACTCCAAACAATAAGACAGGCCTCTGTAGACAGGACCAGGTTACACACACAGGCATACTGTCTTTCATAAATGTACACACACAGACATACACATTAAATTTTCCTCTCATTGTCCCTTTGTAACACTCCCACTGGTATGAGCATCAATATTTTTCTATTTCTTTTTATTGTTTCCCTTTGTCAGAATCTCGGCATGAGGCAAGCATTGTACATTTTACAGCGGAAGCGTTTATCTTAGAATTAATGGACTGGGTTGAATTATTGTTTCCAAATTTGTCCTCACTGCTTGTTTTCCTATTGCATTCATGTAAGTTCACTTCTGTAATTACTTGAGTATACATCAATTCTTTTTTAACACATGCTTTTGGAACTTTTAATTAAATTTATAAATTCAACTTGTTTAAACATACAGTGATGTTTAACTAAACAGCAGAGATTAAAAACAGACTTCAGTCTTCACAAAGTACTAATTGCATCACTTTTTCCTGCTCTGATTCACTTAAACTCAGATATGGCAAGAAAGATTCTACAACATATCTTTTTCTTACTGCTTAGCCATTGTTTCTTTAGTTACACATCTATACTTTGCAAAGTCAAAAATTGGCTCAGGGGATACGTGTACACTTCAACAATACGATATATGATAGTTGTATTTTTAACAACATTGGGCAAAAGTTTATATGATTACCTTGTAGCATGACAGAATACAATGATGTCAGGTCATATTTAGTCTTTTATATGAACCAAGAGGAGAAAGCTACTAAAGGAAAGTGCATATTTCAAGTTCTGATGTTTTTTTTTTTCCTGACTTCAGCTCCTGCAACTGTAGTTAAATTTCTATCACTAATGCTCGCATTCACCTGCATACAAAACAAACTCCAGCGGTTTCTCCTCCTTTATTTGTGAACTTATTCAGTTCAGTTTTAATGTCATCGTTGATCGTCTCATGTCTCCACATTCCCCTTTTCACCTTGTCGAGAGTCGGTTCGTCAGAGTATCGAGTTAGTCCCACGTCAGGCCTCTTTGTTTTGCAAGGATGAGACATTTTGACTAGTCAGACAGCTAGCGCAGCAGTTTGAAGACACTGTGACAACACAATGCTCATTCTCCCTCTGCGCTCCACCATCCTGTTTCCTCCTCTATTCACCTTTTGCTATCGTACCCTCTCACCTTCTCTTACACACTCCCGAAACTTCTATACCCCAATCGGCTCCTTCGCCCATCACCCCATTCTCCCCCTGCTCCCTCCCACAGCCCGCCACCCTCTTTCTCCTACTTTGATCAGCAGCGCTTGTCAGTCAGAGCCTCGCCTGTCTCAGCCAATATGGCTGCCCTGACACAAGGGTGTGGAGGACCAAGCATAACAATGGAGGAGGAGAAGAGGTAGAGACAAGTTTGACTGAGTCACCTTGACTTCCATGACAAACTTTATTTTACAGATCATAATGATGTGAAAGCCTTGAGCTGAAACAGCAGCGATGGATGGATAGGACAGGAGGGAGGGATAGTGTCAGATGGAAAAATGGGTGGAGAATAAAGAAAGATGGGCGGAGGGAAAAAAAAGACTATGTTTGAGATGTTTGAGAGTTAAGCTGCTGCTGATATTCTTAGTCTCAAATTTTCAGTAAATGTACAAATACACATTTTAGTATAGTCGAACAATTGTGTTTAATCTTCAAGTAATCTGGTTGTTTTTTCAGGTGATTCACTTTTACATAGGACTGTAACAATTAGTTGATTAATTGAAAACTAAAAACTGATTTTAGTCTTTTTTGTTTATATAAAATTCTTTATAATGAAAACTTACAGTCAATATTCTGCTGCTCTATGAACAGATTAGTAAGTAAAATTAATTTATATAGAACCTTTCACAGACAAGAGAAGTCACAAAGTGGTTCACAAAGGAACAAAAAAATACAGATAAATACAAATACAATAAAATACAAATCGAAATCACAGGTAAAAATACAGTCACAAAAGTTATAAATTAAAAAAAAAAAAGTAAACATGATGGTCAAAAACCCTTAGTCTTCTACAGTTAGAATGTTTGGAGGAACAGGTGGGTTTTAAGATTACTCTCAAAAGCATCAACAGATTAACGCTAATAAACAGTGTTAATAAACACAGTTTCAGTACAAATAACATTGGGACCTATCTTTAATGCATAGATATATTTCACAGTGCACTTGAGGCAGTCAAATACAGAGTGATTAATTAAATGAAACTGTCTTTTTAAATTGTATTTATAAAATAGAGTAATGAACTTTCATTAACCTGTCTACCAGAGTCACATATATACAGTGCCATTAGTTGGGCTGTCATTCCTCTTGCAGCCAATGGAGGCAATAGATATTAAGTTAATGGTGGAGCACCCGTTGAGATGATTGAAATCATAATTTCAAGAATATATAATCGAGGTTGTTTTTGATTAACTGTATCTGATTTTGATTTATGTGCTAGTCCTACAGTTGTGTTAATGTGAATAAGGGGGATAGGTGACAGATTGTGAGAAAGGATGGATGAAAAGGGCAGAGAAAGTTGACAGAGCGAAGAAGGAAACATATCTAGAGTTTTAGTGACTCTAAAAGTTCAACAGCTCACCCGAACCTGAGGTCACACTCAGACACTCAATCTAATGCACAGGGATCCACCTACACTCATAGGAGAAAGGAAATTCAATCATGTCTTTGGGGACTGATGAACATTGTGCTCCCATATGCCAGTCCTACAGTCGCCCATCTGTGTTTGTCTGTTGTACGACTGTGTGTTTACTTGCTTCAGCTGTTTGGATTGGAGCTGCAAGGTTAGACCAACAAGTCAATCACCTGCCAGTTTACAACTCACATCACGCTATGCTTGGCTGTTCACAAACACTCCTCTACTAACACCCCCCACTCCCACCCCCAAATCTCACTCTCTTCTACCAATTTGCTTTTGTTCTTATTCACACAGTATTGGGAAATTGTGAAAATTGGCTCACCTAAGTGGGAGGTAAACTAAGAAGAATCAGTCTGTCTAGAAATACTGAAGACAGACAACAAAGGCGAGCTAATATTCTTTTTTGATTATCATGCCATCTTTTTTGTTGAAGCTCCCTTTACACTGTTAATCTGTTTATTTCTTCCTCCCTTCCTGGAGGGAAATACAATTATCGCAGCAGAAAGGCAGTTTCTGTTCATTCCTGCGGAGTGATGTTTCGGCCTTGCTGTTATACACAAATCTGAATAGTAGCTAAAGAGCTGCACTTACAGTTGGTTACAGTTCCCAGAAAAC
Source organism: Fowleria isostigma (assembly GCA_029814645.1). Lineage (NCBI taxonomy): Eukaryota > Metazoa > Chordata > Actinopteri > Kurtiformes > Apogonidae > Fowleria > Fowleria isostigma. The sequence continues at coordinate 32,563,953 of JAPTGZ010000005.1, read as the reverse complement.
ATTGAAATGAGCAATACTGTGTCAGCAAGTTCAAGTCCTATAAGTGAGTGATGTCTGTTCTATTCTACCCTGCCTGTGTTAAATAAGCAGGAATTGAAGAGCTTTCATATTTGAGTCTTTTTTTTATAATAGGAAAATGAATTTATACTTAAGTCAAATATATCAGCGCAGTGTTGCTTCTTTACCAGTGTATGCTATTAAAACAGACACTTCACTGAGCCCACTTGCAGAATAATTCATAAGTTCATAGTGTTACAAACCTTGTCTGTACATTTCCTCCAATCAAGCACATCTGCTAAAGACACACATGCAGCTCCACACTTTAATTGCATGGATTTTAAGTTAAAGTAGCATGTGGGTAATGAAACCCCGAGCAAGCATGTCAGCAAAGCGCACACATTAGGGTGCGCTTCGGATATTGTGTCCTACCTTTAAGGGGCATATACTTCTAAGTCACTCCCATTCAAAGGCTTTGGTAATTATCCTCCCTGTGATAGGACTCTGGAGAAAAATGAATAGAACAAGGAACATCTCATCCTTTGTCTTGCTCCCTGTTTAAATCCCCTGCTTCTTTCCCAGTCATAAAAAGTGAGCTGCCAAACGTAAAGGGGCTGGAATAAAAAGCTGTGAGGGAGAGAGGATTTGTATCTTTTTTTGTCTCTCTAGCCCCACATATGTAAATTTCCGGATTGTTAAATAGAAAAGAAGTTTCATATTCTGCATTTTTCTTCTCTGTTTGCAAGCATTCCACACTAAATACCACATGTAAAAACGCTTCTAAATGTTAAAATTATGTAAATCATGAACGGCCGAGGATTTCTGTGGTATTCGGAACATATCTCTTTACTTTCTGTCAAACTAGCTCCGATGGTTTTATGTTCAGCACTTCTTTATTTTCTCTCTAAACAGGCCGAGCCAGAGGGTTTCTCCCATTTCCACCTCTATGTGTGTGCGGCCTTCCTGGTAAGGTGGCGGAAAGAGATTCTAGAAGAGAGAGATTTTCAGGTAATAAGCACACACGACACAGGGGGCACTGTAAACCGTTAGATTTTTTTTTTTTTTTTTACTTCGAAGTGGGGCAGAAGCTGACATGTACACAGACTTTGCCCACATACGAAACATGCATGTTTTATGGCCAGCTGGCGATACACATAGCTGTATATCTATGTACATTAATCTGGGTTGTCCTGGTTGTGTACAAAAACAACATTTAAAGAGTCTCCCAGACTGATATCACAGAGTTGTTCATGGCCTACATCCCTCTCCATTATCTCCCTGGTCATTAACTGTGAGGTTTAAAAGTCGTTGTGAGTGCATTAGTAGATGACAGTAGACAGCTGCCAGAAGGTGACTTTGGTTGCCAGCTCACTGGGGGACCTGGCCTCTTAACAGTAGCAATTCGGTCTAATATCATCACATACAAACATCATCTCTGCTCTTTGGCTGCTCCTTTTGCTCCTCTTCCTTACTTTTTTTTTAATGCGCAAATTCTCATTTTTCAGTTCTGTCTTATGTTTTGTTCAATATTTACAATCTCTCATCTATTCACAGCTCTTTACTTAACTTTTTTTTACACTTTCTCCCTCTATTCTGTTATTTCCACCGTGTTTTCAGTCGTTTCACTCGGCTGCAGCAGGAAAAATACTTGCCTTTGAAGCGAAGTAGGAAAAGGAAAACTTAACTCGCATACAGTTTGAGCTAATTAGAGTACTGACAACACGATGACACGTTAGAGATAAACTATCATTTATTCTTTATGGGTGGATTCCTCTTCTAATCCGTGTCTGAAGATTATACATTGAGAGTAAAATCCATGAACATTCTTTGTGAAACACTGAAACTTATTGTGCATGGTCACGCTCCTTTTTGCTTTTTCCTTTTGAAGGTGGGGTTTGTTTTTGTGTGCATAAGTGCGTGGTTGGGAATATACTGCTTTGTTTACCACTGATTCTGCGACTTCTTCACGACCTACCTTTAATCACATATAATGACACACACATAAAAGAAGTACTTCCTCCTAATTTCATATAGTTTCACCTACTGGCTGACTTCTCATCTAGACTACTAAGTGTTCTGCCAAGGGCAAAGTATCCATCCTCATGAAGATGAGAGGGAAAGAAGTAGGAGAGGATCAGGGTGGCAATAAGAAGGTTTGAGAAGTGAGAACATATAAAACTTTAAAGCTCCATTGCTGTGACTGACACTGAATCCCAATCACAGTGATCATTTCCATTGACCTCTATTAATATTTACTTAATTAAAGTTGAGTTGTATTGTTACTCTCCTAAATTTCTTTTGGCACTTTTTGCATTTCTGGGGGAATGGTCCACATGGAAGAAGGGCTAAAACCAATACATGTAAGAGCTGATGAAGGGGGTTAAAACGGCATAATGTATGTTTCTGACATTAATATTCAAACCCACCACACCATCACTTCAACGAGTCCCACAATGTAATAAATCAGACGACGTCTTCAAAAGTGAAAGAAATGAGAGGGTTAAGGTTCTAAAGATCCTGGGTTTTAGTCAGAGGACAGTTGATTAAAGCTGATTCTCTGATGGTGACACTAGAGGCTGTTGGAATTCGAAGACAAGACATCAAATGACTCATATGTTCGTTCTTTTGTTCTTTTCTTGACATTACTCGCCCTTCTCCAATTCAAGTTCATTGTCAAATTTCATTTTGACTGTGGTGGATTTTATTTCACATTGAACTAAGGGTTTGAAATTATGGTTATAGGTTTTTCTTAAATGGATTTCTGCAACCTTCTGTACACAGAATGCTAACTTTTATGCCGCTACAATGTGCTCACCTTCATATTTCACCACCACAAACAATAACAAAAATCTTACCCTTTTTTCACATTATGTGGAATTTTTTTCTCCTTTATTCATGTTTATAGAACTTTTCTGTGTTGTTGAGCAAAGTTCAGATCATTGAAAACCCAAGTCAGCAGTAAATATTTTCAAAACGTATTCAGGCATTCATTCCACTGTCAGTCCAAACTTTCCTGCAGAATTAGTTGTTTTTTATACTCTGCACTCCTTCACCCTTTAATAAAACCGTGTCGTACCAATACTCCACTGATACTGCATCAAACTTTAGAGTTTGTCTGACAAACAGATCTTTTCTAGCACATTTCTAATTCCTGGCTGCAGTTTTTACTTTTCATTAAATTTTCTATTTGTCTATTAGCTGTTTATTACCTCTGCCAAGGAGGATCTGTAATCACTCACCTCTGTTTGTCTGTCTGTCAGGGTTGTGCAGAAATAACTGTACCAATTCCCATGAAATGTAGCAGATGAGCAGTGTGGTCTCTTCTTTGTCTCTCCACTCAAAGACACATATTACATACAGCAACACACTCCACTCAACACAAATACAGCCTAAATACCATCCTTGCATGCTCCCTGTTCAGTATACAGCAAATCACCCCATGTTGTGTATCATGAGGGCTTAATTATACACATACTGCACATTGGCTTACTGTATTCAAACTCAATTTTACAACTTTAAACATTTTATTTCAGTATATATTTCCTCTGTTCATTTGGCACAATTTCAGGTCTTATTTATTTCATTATATTCTCAAATTAAGTCTGTTAATAGTGTCTTTTTGTAAGCCTACGCTCCTGCAGATTTTCTTTATACGCCTCCTTGGTCACAAATTTTGTATTAAATTATTGTCTACTTAAACCCTGTTATTACCATTCATGAGGTAAGTTTAGGAGCATTTCACACAAATTTTACTGTCATTGCTCTCCTTATTGTGGATGAATATCTTTTCAGAACAGTTACCTCCAACATTAATACCAAGTTCTTGACTGTTGTCCAAAGTTAATTTTGTTCTGGTCGCATCTTTGCATTTGTGACTAATTATTAGTATCAGATGGAAGTAGTATCTTCTTTTTTTTTTCTTTTGAAGAAGAGAGAGCTGTGGAAGTACATTTTTTTGAAGTCTTGACTGACCGCATTAGATGTCTCTGATTCCTCTTAAATGTAACTATTACCTCCCCATATGACTCTTCATAATGGCAACTGGTCTAGAAAGTTTCTAATGTTATGAAATCAACTTTGAAAAGTCTTAAGGATACACCATTTCATATTTCAATAATTCAGTTGGACAAACTGGGCAAAAGATGGGATGTATGTTGAAATGAACTGTCCAAAACAGCCAGTAATTTATGTAAAAATGCAAACTTGTGCATGATACTGAAAGTTTTTTAATGTAATTTCCTATGAAATTTTGACACAGATTAGAGTCAGTTGGGGAAAAGAAAAGTAAAGATTTCTTCTCTTCTCAGCTTTGGTGGTTTAATTCCAGGAGATTTCTGCCTCTGATCCACTGAGCCTCAGAGTTCAAACGTGGGTCTGCCAGGTTCTTAAGGGCCTGTTGAACAGCTCTTATCTCCACATGCTTTACCCAGCTACCCTCGCATCCCTCTACTCTCACGTCTGCTTTTCCTCTCTCTCTGTCCCACTGTCTGTCTGTTGCCTCTTCTTGGTCGCTGTCTCTAATTCCCTGCTGCTCTTTTTGTGACGCAGTTTTATTTTTTTTCTGCGACTTCATCTTTTGTTGTGTTCTTTACTGTCTCATTCTGTCACCTACTCTTGTGCTTTCTTTGTCCCCTTCCCCTGTCTTGTTTCTGGCACATGGTGGTTCATCATTGACTTCAAGAGGACAGGGTTTTTGGGAGCTTAAAAGGGAACTTTTCACAAGTCAAATATTAGCACACTTTAAATACAGCCATGGCTTTACATTTTTAATAACTAATAAAACATGCAAAAACATCCTCCGTTAATGTATACAAGATGGCATAAGTCAATTAGTACACAAGTAACAAAAGTAGTTTGCAAAAATCATTACAGCCTTTGCAATCATGCGAATACAAACTCATGCTTCCAGCAATTTAATAAAGGTTTGCAACCTGTTCTCATCAATCTGCTCATTATTATACTGAACTGCTTCCCCTATTATTCTCAAGCCTAGAGGGAAACCAGACTTGTAACAGTTAGTTAGCTCTGTACAACATTAACATCTTGTAGGGTGTGTTTTCTAGCTGTACATTTATTGTTTTGATTGATTTGTGCTTTGATGAGTTTGGGAGCTGTACAGTCTTTGTACACAGTAATAACGTACTTTCCATCGTTTTCTTCTTTTTCTCAGAGCTGCGACATATGACATTCAAACACTGATGCAAAAGTTTATATGAAGGACATAAATAGGTGATTTTTTAGATCATTTTGTTTCTCAGATCTTCTAAATAGTTTCAGTCACTGTTGTAGGAACTCACTGAAAGTGTGAGCTTTACTGTAAAATGAGAAGAGCAGCGATGTATGACAAACTACTCATGAGTTACATGCTTGTGGTCCTAAGAGGGCAAGCGAATTAATGAATCACTTTAATAGTTTTAATTAAAAAATGCATGTAGAAAGTAATTTAAAATGGATAATTCATGCATTGTTATCAACATAGTAAGGCGAGTAAGTGTGAATCTCCTGCCTTGTTTGTGGGATTGGATTGGCTAAGCTGCTAAATGAAAAGCAGGATGAAGGAAGGAGGAGAACACTCCCCAAGCAATCTAGCTTCTACGGTTCCACCTCAGCTAGCACGCTAAGACCAACTGCTGGCCTGGGCCACATGGATAAGTTTGCACATGTGCTCACACATACATTACACACGTGTTTTTCTCCTGCTCAAAATCATTTATTCATAGATGCTCTAACATGAGCATGCTCATTCTACCCACATACCACATAATGCCATTCACACATTCCTGAATCACCTGTCACACACAGCCACATGCAAATAGAACGCTGTATAGCTGTAGCTTTGAACTGCTGTTTTGTGGCCAGCACAGTCAGCACTGCTTTACATAGTGTGTACTTCCTCTGGATACCAATAGGACTAGTGCAGAAGGACCTCTGAAGGACAACAAGTGTTTGCACACACATCTCTAAATCTGTATGATACGTAAATATATACGTAATAGATACATGCTAAATATATGT
>JAPTGZ010000005.1:32441218-32451587 GCA_029814645.1 Fowleria isostigma | reverse complement strand
CACCTCAAGTTATTATGAAGGAGTTTTGAGAAAACTGAGGACTGCATTGGCCAAAAAGCGAAGAGGAAAGCTCCATCATCAAATTCTGTTCCATCATGACAACGCACCAGCACACACAGCCAAGTCTGTAAGGACAATTTTACCAGAATTTTGCTGGGAAGTCCTTCCACACCCACCCTACAGTCCTGATTTAGCTCCTAGTGAGTTTTTCCTATTTTCAAAGTAGAACATTTAAAAGGAACAAGATTTCAGTTCATACTTGAAGTGAAGAGGGAGGTTGGGACCTGGTTGACTAGACAAGCTCCAGAATTCTATCAAAAAGGAATTTTTTGTTGGACACATTGCTTGCAGAAGTGTATTGACTTAGGTGGATGTTATGTAGAAAAATAATTTTGTTACTTTCATCTTTTTGAATTACCCTTGTATATACTTGACTCCTTGCTGCAAGTAAAATTTCCTGATTCCAGAATCCAGCAACTCTGTCTTCTGTGCCTCAGAATTTTTCTAACAACAACACATTTCCCACGTGGGACAATACAGTTTATCCTGATCCTGATTTTTGTTACACATGGCATAACCTTCCATTCTTGTCTTCCAGCCTCTAACTTTATATTTGTATTTATCCTTTTTTTGCTTTGTTTTTATTGTATGAAAAACTCGATGATATTGAAAAAACAAAAGTAAAGATATGGCAGCTCTGTCCATCCATTCTTTGAAGGAGAATACAATATGCCTTGACCTGATCAGGTGCTCTGGTGGCTACTTCAGTGTTTGTTTGATCACAGAGGTCAGGTCAGTCTGTGTGGTGATTTGACACACTCGTCAGCAACAGAAGTGAGGTGAGAGGAAGCCCCTGCAGCCTTACCTGAAGCAACTGGTGACTGTAGGGTTAGATGCACAGCAAAGATCCTCCTCAGCAATACTAAAGGTACAAGCAGATACAGAACTTCTTCTTAGAATAAAACTAAGATGAGGAGGGGATAGAAATGCTGGAGTTCCTTGTATGTATTTCATTAGTCCTTCTCTTTAAATGTGGTTAGAGCAACAATAAACTGTGAACAGTTAAAGACATGAAAACAGTCACAAATGCTCATGCAAACATAAAATGTTTACACTCACTAGTTAATGATAAAAAATGTCACAGAATCTGTAAAAATAAAACGTATCTATTATAACATGTATTCTGAATGTGATGTATTAGACATCATGTGAACAATGTACTCAGTATATATGGGTGTTACTGGTGTTAGCTCAGTGCCAACTTGTGGCAGAAATAATACACCAAAAAGAGAAAGAAAGAGTGAGTTCAGCACATTTGCTGAAGCAAGTTCGATATTCTGCTGCAGCTTTTTCATTAAATTTTGGAGAAAGGCAGTGAGTCATCTCATTATCCAAACCAGTTACCCTGTTGCTTTGACAGTTTTTGGTAATTCTACAGTGAAATCTTTAAAAAAAAAAAAAAAAAAAGAAAAGATATTATATCGATGCTGCATCTGCAATGATTTACTTCTACTAATCTAGAATTTTGTTTGTGGTATAGTGAGTAATCAGTAACACCTGAGGCCCCAGGAAGTCTTCTCTCCCTTACTAAACCCTCCGACTTCCCCACCCCCACATCACATTTGTAACTGCCCACACACACCGGAGGCAAGACATATGCAGAGCAAGAACTCAGTGTCTAAGATCATTCCTGGAAGTATAAGCCTCATGCAGATAAGTTGAATTTTCCTTTCAGTGCAGTGGCCAAATGGAACAAAAAGTTCTTTGAGCAAATCTGAAAACGTTGTTCTAGTTGACATTGTTCTGCCCTTAGTAAATATGATATCTGTTTGGTTAAAAAGGGGTTAAAATGTTCCATAATAATTTAGTAATGAATAAGTGATAATTCATCTGCAAAATTTATGTGAATAAATAAATAGATAATTAAATATGTACAAGCTAAAAGACAGTTATTTTACAATCTAATGATTTATTTGTATTTTATTTGAAGCTGCATTTAGTAGTTGAAATGCATTCTGGGTAACAGACGCATTCGGTGAAGACATGTTTACAGTGAGTCTGCACACTCATGTCCAAGCTGTTCCTATGTTTTACAACTTACCTGCACATCTGAAAGCAATGGCCGTAAGTTTAATGCACACATTAAACTAATTCAATTCAAGGTTAATTCAGTAATATGAAGTTACTCTTGTAAGTCTAATAAGCTTCTTAAGAGTTCGTTTTTTACAGATGTGTGTTGCCAGCTTGTCATTCACTTCAATGTAGTTTGCTAGCTTAAGTGTGTAATGTAGCCTGCTAGCATACTGCTAGTACATACTGACGTATGTATTAGCAACGTGTGTTAGCTTGAAACGAACGGGTGTTAACGACGCTCATTTGCATATGAAAAGATCGGTAATTATCGCCGTTTAACCGACGTACTGTGCTAAACGGCCCTGATGTGTTTAGCTAGTTCTAGCATGAAACTGATATGCATGTTTTTCTGTGTCGTATTTTTCAGTTTCACTCTGTGTTTTCACAACACAAACTGTTGTAAGTTATCAAGAAGGACATTAGTAAAGGAGCAAGACAGGCGCTCAGCTTTCCTGGCGCGTGAAAACTGAGTTTGGCTTGCTGTTTATCTACGTTAACATACAAGAAGTAGATGACACATAGTGGTAACAGTACAGACATTGATTTCCGATCGGTCTAGAATAAGTGTAGCATGTAGTGTGCTTTTGCCTGCAACTCAAACAAAATTATGGTCAAATCTCATTAAAAAAAAAAAATTTAAATAAATAAAAACTACAATTATGGAGTTAATGGGTGCAAGAAGATGTTAAGCACTTAGAAAACTCTGGTTGGATGTGCCCATGCAATTAAAAGTAGTCAGGTTATATGAAATATAGATTCCAGGGTATCTCAAGTGTAAGCTCAGGTCATTTCCTTTCCACTGCATTACACATGCACATGTCCTCGGCATAACACTCAAATGCATGGCCCAGTGGGAGTGTGGGTGGCAGTGCAGGAAATACGCTGAAAGTCCGGAAACAGTACAGAGTCTTCAGTTTAATTTCTTTTTCTCATATTCAAGCCAAGGCTTGAGGGTGACTGAAAGAATCAGAGATTACATTTTAATTTCTTTTAAAAATAATCTCCCTTCCTTCTTACTAAGACCAAACTCTATAAATATGGTACTGAGTGAGAAACTTTGGCCTTAATCATTCTCAGTTTTGTGTGACAGGTCAGGTGTAGCTGATGTAGTTGCAGGTTGTCAGATTGCTATGGCAACACAGTGGTTCGTGAGCCTGACCATTATGCTTTAGATTTTTTTGGTGTTAATTATATTTTGCACATCATTAGCCAAATATCTAATTTGTTGTAACAGAAGTTGTTTTTGTTAACTAAATTAAGTTTATCTTGGTCAAAGTTCAGTATGTCATGTGACCCTCAAGACGGAAATAAGATATTGTGGGAGAGAAGGATAGATCTAGCTGGTCCAAAGAGAATGCATTTCTCCCCGTCCCATTTCTGTTGGTTATCCATGCAAACACAGTAAAGACTTTTAATTTATGTTAACAGAAAGCTGTTGTGAACAGAATGTAAGTTTAATTTTCTTGTTAGTATTTAGTTTTCTTGGTGTATCATCTCCTCATCTTCTGTGAAGAATAAACTTGTTATGGACATCTGTACAAAGCGTGAACATACTCAGTGACTAGCAGTTATATCAGGCATAGCCTGGTCAGCCACCCCATTTCCTCATTGTATTTAATACTGAGCACACGGTCTGGAACTGCTCCATTCACTGTTAATTATGTCATGATCTATTTTATACCAGGCCAGTCACAAGTCTTGAGGGCAGGTGTTTTGTTGACTTCTTTTTGTTCCAAATCTGCAAATCTCTTTACAACTGTTGTTGGTTGTTGGATTAGAAAATAAGGTTTGAATTACAGATTACACCCTGTCCATCTTTCTCAATCAGAAATCCGTCTGGAATTGTGGGGCTTGAATCCAAATATAAAGGTGGGACTAACAGGTGAGTAAACCAATCACACATAAGATGAAAGTGATGTTTTTGTCAGAGAAACATGAGAAAACAGGGTGTAACCTGTAATTCATCCATATTTTTTAATCAAACAACCAACAACAGTTGTAAAGAGATTCACAGACTTGGAACTGACTTTGACTCGTGACAAAAAGATGGCGGTGCATATGACACATTATGAAACACCTGCCCTCAAGACTTGTGATTGACCCAGTATGAAATAGATCCACAGTGAATGGAGCAGTTCCAGATTGCTCATTATTGATTACATGGAGGAAACAGGATGGCTGACAGGCTAGGTCACACAGGCCATGATGCATAGGTGTGCAGAGGCCTCTGCGATCCTACCTGACCCTGCAGACATTAGCACAACATTCAACTAGTGTCCAATAGCTGTTTCAGCCCTTTGTTGACATCCTCTTGGCCCTTGTTAATACATGCATCATGTAGAGGCCACGTGTGGAGCTGTAGGCATGCCAGGATAAATGGAACACAGCTACCTGTGTACACTGCACTACTGTCAAAATATGATAACAAGAATAGAAAGGATAATCATAGCTATTACAATGTTTCATTAAGCCACAGAACATCAACATGGGCAGCAAATGAGCCAATGCAAATGTAAGTTAAGATTTAAAAATATGCTATATCATAAAATTACTTTATGATAAATGAATCTGTCTGAAAATGTATTGTTCTCTGCTTGTTACATGTGAGTAATGTTTCTTCTCCTTTCATATTATTTGAAGCACTATCTTGCTCACTCAGTCATTGGTGGTAACTCTGGCAACAATGGCTCTATTTACATACACTGGTACATACATGAACCTTTCACCAAATGCTAAACTGCCGTGCATCATGGGTGATATTCAACCCTGAAGTAGCCATCCTTGTCCGCTTCCTCCCTTAGCCCCCAGAGGGTTGGTCTCACTAAGTTCACTTCAGTTTTTCAGAGAACTAGAACAACCCAAAAGATGGCTGTGGGGATTCCTCTGAGGTCAGGTGTCCTGTGGGGATCAAGGGCACCTTAAACCACTGCTGGAGCAGACTTTACACTCCAGCCTAAGTGCTCATTTCAGATTTAAGGCTCAGATCAGACTTGTTTTGTTATTCACATTATTTTCTATATGTGGTCAACATCAGATTCAAGTGTGAACCCAGTCATCATTGTCAAGTCAGCCATTGCTTTAATGTGTACGCTGCATTTTACTGCTGTAAGATTGCAGTCATTTGTACTTGATAATATTTGAGTGACTGCTCCTGTGCAGTTGTAATAAATTTCAGTCAAGGCCGATATGTGAGTTATATGAATTCTGTTTATTCTGATCCAGTGAGGTCAACAGGCTGAAGAGGCCAAGCATCACTCATGTAGGGGAAATACGGTGATGCACTGGATCGTGCCTCTAACTAGAAGGTCCTGGGTTCAATTCCAACACCAGTCCATGTTCTCCCCTGCATTCTCTCCAGGGTTTCTCCCACCATCCAAAGACATAATCTGAATTGCCCAAAGGTGTGACTGTGACAGTGATAGGTTGTTCATCTCTATATGTCGTATGGTGAGTTGTCCAGGGTGTATCTTGTCTTTGCCCATAAGTAAGATGGGATAGGCTTGGCGGACCCCATGATACAGTGTGTTCGGATGATGAATGACTTAGTGCTGTTCACACTGCCATGAAATGCACCCCCTCACTGTCTTGAGGTTTTTAAAGTTCACAATGTAATATCATGTTGCAATATTTGGACAAATGATTCCTTACATATTAATTACATGTTAATCCCTTTAATCTAGACCTGTAATATCACACAAAATATTTCAATTCACAGCTGCAGAAAAGCAGTTTTCATTATAGTAGAGCATTTATTGGAATGTATGTTCTTGTATTTTATTATATTTTGGATACTTTTATATCTGTGTTTCATAAGGTGTATTGTGTAAAGAAAGAATGATATTAAATAGCTTTCTAGACACAGCAAGGAACAATTTGCAGTGTTATTGACTGACACAAATATTGAAAAAAAGCCTTTATCATTTCAAAAACAATAAAACAATACCAGTGTTTCTGTCAGTGTTTGTCCCCCTTGTTGCTTTCACCTTGTATAGCTGCCCAGCTCCCTACAACATATACAGTAATTCAGTTGTCTGTGTATTTTTACAGCACTTTGGCCAAAACCTGTTTCTGTTTTTAACTGTTCTATACAGATAAACTGACTTGACTTATTATTAGAGTGTGTACTTCCAAGTTCTGCCCCGTTAAATTCAAGCATGTACATTTTCTGCTGTGGTGTCATGGTGTTTTCTCTTTGTGACTGCAGGCATTTGCTGAGGTAAAAAGGCACTGAACATAAAACCTGTGAATGGCCAGCCTCACTGTAATAGAGTCACTAGGCACTTACCTTACTGAACTGTCCCAAAGCAAGCTGCTGAACCCCCTACTTATCTGTTTTCTTCTGCAACAAAAGCATTAAGAAATTAAACCGTAAAAGCAAACACAAGTGAAACATCTGTCCCCTGTGGTTCACATTATGTCTGTTGGGAGCTCTGTGAAGCACATCTGTACTGGGTGACTGCTGCCAAGGAGCTTCAAAGATCCTGGCATTCTTTGAAGCTGGATGGCATTGTCTGTTACCCGCCAAGAAACATCCTTCATTTGGCATCATGTGCCATACCAGCCACGGCAGAGAGAGTTTGTTCACAGCTGTGAAAACTGTCCACTGAGGCAAGAGGAAGATTTAGTTTTTTTTGGTAGACATCATTAAATATAACTACTAGATGTGAGTACACAATAATGTAGTTCATCAGGGTCTTCAATGACCTGTACTTATTTCGTTTTAATTTAAAATGTGGGTTACTAGGTCAAATTTGTACAAATATTGGTCACCTTCTCCTATATGAGGTCTTGTCCTTTTTCCTTGCTTGCTTATTATATTATTATCTCATCTTAAGCTTTCATTTTCCTTCGACTGTTTACCCTCTGTCTGATTACTTGATGTTTTTTATCTTCTTCACCTGCACCTCTCCATCCTCTCCCTCACTGCATTTTTTATCTGTGTGGTCTCTTGGCTTTGTGCCTCCTCATTTTTGATCCAGTTTGTATGAAGCATTTCAGCCTCTGTCCTAGTGTATTGTTCTACTGTGAAGATTTGAGTTTGAATTTGTAACAACCAGCTAAGTTCTTGTCTTTTGTTAACCTGATTTCTACTCAGCATAGATCTGACTAAGCCTAACAATACTGTTCATCTGTTGCAAAGCCAAGGATATCATAAAAATGTAACTTTAAAAAAATCCCCTGAATGCAACAATGAAATACTCTATAATAGGCAGCAGGGATGGTTCTGGGCTATGTGGCATTGTAAGCGAGATATTGATTTGCCCCCCCCAACCGCTGTGATACTTTATGCATAACATACAAACAATCCTGTTTTGTCTAGCTCTGTTAACCGCCTTCTCTAGTGTCCATTTGTAGTTGCTCTGATAAGTGTTTATCCTTCAAACCGACAACAAATCTATCTCTCACCATTTCATCATGTAGGGCGCGATATCCAGGGTATTCAGCGAGGCATTGTAGAGCTGTATGGAAGCTGTCAACCATCTCTCCCGTCTTTTGCCGTCACTGATTAAACTTCGGCCTTTTGAAGCTAATATTCCTACGGGCCACAAAGTGAGTATACAGTCTTGTCTTGACCATGTTGTAGTTGCTCGCCACCTCCGGACTGAGATGCAGCAAACTCAGAATGTTCTCGGCTTTCGTACCCATAGTGTATGAATGAATAAATGAGGCTTTTTTGTCATTGCACATGTCACAGAGCAACGAGATTCAAAACGATACACTCCAAGAACATACAGAACACAATCACGGGGGGATACAGGATGTGTACTGACCAGTTAGAGATAAAAAAAAGTAAAACACACGAGGGTCATTAAGATGAAAAAAAAAAAGATATACATATATAAACATATATGTGTCTATACATATATATATATATATATATGTATGTGTATGTGTATATGTATGTATAAAACATCTCATTAAGCATAAGCACAGTAAATGACAGACCATGACAGTTGGATGGGGGGATGTTGTAAGGGGCGGTTCACATTGGTCAATCCAGCAAGGTTCGCCACGTGGCTCTTCCCAGGAGCCAGCAAATGCAACTCCCAGTTTGTCCACATGAGGGTGCACATGATAGGTCCATTCGAGGATAAGGAGGAGGGGGAGGCATTGTGTGTGTGTTTGTCCGTTCAGTTCATGTGAAAGCGTGTGTGAACGTGAGCCGATGTTCTGTCCCAGAAAGTTCAAACAGGTGCCGGTGAATTTATTATTTCGAGATAGCAAGGGAAGGCAAGACCAACAGTCAGCTACTTGTTTACATAAAACCAGGCGATGTTTGGAGGACTAAGCCTTGAGCCAAATACACAGTGTCCAAAGAAAAATTTAAACAATTTTGTGAGATTGGTCCAAAGTCCAATTCAATATTCGAATTAAGGAAACTCACAATTTGGTAATATTATAGTATTTTTTACACATTCCCATTCCAGGAGAGCCCCAACCTTATCCAGTTTTGAGTCCATCTTCCGAAAGAGTTCAAAGATTGTAATCAGCTTACGATCCAGCTCGGCAGTGTTCAGAGTTCCGGTGTGGGCAACCCTCGCTAGACATCCATTTTGGTCGTTGACGTTTTCTCGAACCCCGAAAAAGCCACAAACACCTTCCTGATAGTGCGATAAATCGGAAAACTGCCCCCGCCAATCAGCAGGAAACTGATTATCATAAAACCAAAAATCCAAACATCTTCGATGTCTACGACTGTCAGAGTGGACAAACACACAGGACTCCACTTCCCCCACGAATCTTGTGCGAAACCCACCAGGTGAGTCTCCCATCGACAGCCAGGCTCGCTAATTACCTGCTTCTGTGTCAAAAAATTTTGATCAAATGCGTTGAGAGACCAGCTGATCAGATCCATTTTTGCTTCGGTTTTGTGTATAGAAGGAGCTGAAGCTGAAGCCAGGGAGAGACGACGCAAACATGGCAGCAGGCGGGGAGGGATGAGATATGGGGGAAGGTCACAGAGCAAAGCAAAAACAAGTCCGTCCTCGAAGAAAGCAAAGCAGAAGAAATGAGTGCATTCACCTAGTTTTCATCTGCCTGCGTCTTCAATCCCGAAGTGATGTGGAATCTTTCACAACACTTTATCCACTTCGGCCAATCATCAGCCCTAAGCATGAACTTTTCAGACAGGGGAACCTGGAACTGACTCATGTTGGCAGGATATGTGCATGCTAATGCTAGCCCCAAGCTAATGGCTTGCTCCAAAGTGAATACAAAATCCAGGAAGAAAAAAAATGAACATGCACCACCAACCAACTGGCACTCAACATTTAATTAAGAACTGTTGTTCACTTCTAACATCATGCTCTATTTTGGGGCATATATAGTGGCGCATACACACAGACCAGACATGTACTTCAGGCATCAGTCTTCTTTTATTTTTTTATGTCCCCCCTGCAACACATTCCCAATACAATGTTCCTACCTCTGTATATAAGCTGATACTACACCTGGGTCAGAGGTCATTTGAATAGGGTATTATTGTTTATTCTAAAATTACATTTCACTTACTCATTTCTTTATTTTTAAGACAGAACACAAAAAATTACTAGTTTTTTTCCTTTTTCCCCCCTTCCACTGGTGCCCCCTCCAGATGGTGGCACCCTAGGTGACCACCTAGTCCACTTGTGCCACGGGCCGCCCCTGATAGGCAGCACTCAACAAGTCACACTAGAGATGGTTTTTTAAAGTTTTTGCAGTTGAGTGACGGTCATTTAAACTGCCTATAAGCCGCTATTATGCTCATGGAACATATATGTATCAGATTTTGATGTTCTAAATGATACCTTCTCATTTATTTCTTCTACTTACTTCACATCCCACATCCTCCATTTGTTCTTGGTGCACATCATAAT
This sequence comes from Fowleria isostigma, assembly GCA_029814645.1. NCBI lineage: Eukaryota > Metazoa > Chordata > Actinopteri > Kurtiformes > Apogonidae > Fowleria > Fowleria isostigma. The sequence continues at coordinate 32,441,598 of JAPTGZ010000005.1, read as the reverse complement.
TTAGGCCATTTTTATACAGTCAACTGTCTGAAGAAAGGTAACCAGCTTCTGTCAGTGAAAAGAACAGAGTGGGATTGGGCTGTATACAATATATACAGCTGTGTTATGGATGTGATATGTTCATCTTCCAATGATCACGTTGATTGATTGATTGATTGATTAATTGGCTTATTTCAAGGTTGTGCACTCTATGTACAGTGTTTTTTCAGTTCACAAAAAGAGAAATAAAATAACATCAACATATACATATCATTATGTTTACACAGATATACAAACATATGCAATAATTTTCTATTAGTATACACCCCATTAAGGTCCTGGTTCGATCCCAGCACCAGGCAAGGTGGGACCTTTCTGTGTGGAGTTTGCATGTTCTCCCC
>JAPTGZ010000005.1:32424041-32436335 GCA_029814645.1 Fowleria isostigma | reverse complement strand
TTCACTTCTGCATCACGGAATGCACGCAGATTTCCTCCTGAAAACGCTCGTCTAAACGCGGAATAATAAGTGAAGACACGACGCAACTTTTGCGTCTTCTTTTCAGACCGTCATCGTGTAAACATAGCGTAACACTAAGTAGATCCAATGGTACACTAAAACTCACTAAATCAGCTGATGAAGTGCAAAAAACTGTCACATTTTGAAGTGATAATTATATATTTTATCTTACCTTAGCGGTTTTCCCACTCCTAACTAGTTTAATATGAATGAAACTTCTGCTATCAGCTCCTCCATTGCGTATCATACTGAAATGAATTTAACTGGACAAATGGCCAAGGGCATAACAGGTTAAGCAGACAATTCAACAAAGGTCATGTGAGTATTTCATTCATTTTTAAACATAGCTAAAATGGAATGTATTACATGCGAGTTACTTGACATCAGGTCAGTTAAAACATTTCACTGAACCAAGGAACAATTAATCTGGACGTAATCCACCAGAAGAAAATGATGGTGAAGAGGCCCAGCAGCCACAGATGAGAGCAGGTTGGAATGCATCGTGCGGTCAGTTTTACACACCAACCATCAGCTTTTTGTGTCCTGGCGTGTAGGGAGAAGTGCTCATGTGAACGTGACCTTAATTTGGCCTCTGTAAATGGTTCTGTTGTGCTGTGCCAGCTTTCATAAGAGAGCCACAGAGACGAAGCTACATAGCCCAGAGCAGGACATCATAATTCAGGAGAATAATTGGGGCATTTAAACCAAACCTGGGACTCATCCATGCCAGACAGATACAGGTCAGAGCAGCCTGTCCACATGGGAGGCTGAAAGGGATGGATGGATAGAGAATGGATGGGAGGGTCTGGCGTGAAGAGATGAATGTTAGTAACAGGGTGAAGGAAGGATATGATCAAACATACAGGAAAATATGACAAATACAGATTAAAACTAAGGGTCAGCATTGAATGCAAAATGGAGGAAAACAGTTAAACAAGGGGAAAGAAAAAGAGAAAAAAAACTTACTGGCAAAGAGGGTACAGTCAGAAAGAGCAAAGACTAACTAGGAAGTTGATAATTAGTTTCCTGTTTTGCAATATCATCTGTAGGTTGCTCCCTTTCATATAGTTCCATGCAACTTCAGTACTGTTTTCTTAATTTCAGTATAAAGATAATGAATCCCTTAAAAACCCCCAATGTGACCTCTATGCCAGTGGCTGTGAAAAAAGTTCTGCAAACTGTGGGTTGTGGTTGTCGGGTCCATTTCTCAATGACAATCGGTTTTAAAAACAACAAATGAGCTTGGTACCAAAAAAAGGGGAATATTTTAAAATATATAATTTTTTTGTGTTTTCAAGTGTAGTCACCTTGCAAACATACTTCATGGTAGGGCTGCACAATTTTGACCTAAAATAAAATCCAGATTTTTTCCTCTAAAAACTTGATTTTCGATTTCAATTTTTGGGTTTACAGAACAGAAAGAGATTTCATCAGAGGTACACAGAGATCCGTGGACCAGGGGAAGGGGAGGGTGTGCTACTGGACCCTATGTCTCGTACACACAGACTAGTCGCAAGTGGTTCTGTGACAGGCCACAGAAGTTCTACCATTGTAAGTCAGGGACAGGCATCAGTCATGTGTGCATGGACCAGATGAGTGAGAGAATTATAGGCGGCTCCGTCTGACCTGGAACATCCGAGGCTCGCCCGGTTATGACCCGGAGCTCTGATGTGTGCTGGACGCACAGTCTGACTGTGCAGTATCTGTGATGCCATCACAGATTTAAGGTCTGTGGTCAATACATGGAATTTTGTGAAAGACCGCTGTGACAGTTAGGAGGAAGTGCCTACGGTAACCCAGAGGGCAGAGGTGGACGTGCGGCTCAGAGACACAAGAGAAATAAAATTGATATGATGATTACCCTCTTTAAAAATCTTCCTAATTAAAAAAAATCAGATTTCGATTTAAAATCGATTAATCGTGCAGCTCTACTTTATGACTTAAACTGTTTTAGGGTGTTTTCACACTGAGTCCATATCCAACTACATTGGACCCAAAGGCTGCTTATTTTCATCAATGTGAATGAAATGCTCTGAACATGAGTACTGTATCTGAGGCCAGCTGAGAAGGGGGTCCTGGGTGTGGACCTCATGGACTCCAATACAGAACGTTGCAGTGTGAAAGTGATCCGTGCCTGAGACGGCCACTCTGCCACTCAGCAACTACAGCCATGAACAAACTCCACAACTGTTGTCTCCTGAAAAAGCCTCGGATCCATGCAGCATGGGCTCACCTTATCACTCAAACCATGATGTGTCAGGGACAACAAAGGTCACTCCTCTTCACTTTGCCTCTAACAGGCTAACAGATAGAAAAGTATTGCCAGGATTTGTCTTCTTCTAATCTCCGTGTTTGTTGTATAGTGACAGAATTCCTTCCACACCACCACCTACTGTTTCAGCCCGGTAACACCCACTCATACTTGGGCACAATATCTGTAGGAAAGATGTGAATGTATCCAAGTGCAGCATGGATCTGGATACCCAGTGTGAAAACAGCCCTAAATACTGCAGCTAGAGGACCAGGTGCATTTTGTTTGATTCCTAAGATTCAACTAACCTGTGCGAAAAAAAACCCAAAAACTAGTGTTTCCACACCGGGGGACAAGTTTAACCTGGACTGCTGATATTTCACATTCCCATTCAAGTGAATAAATAAAAATAAAATAAGAAATAGGTAAACTTTTATTGGGCAAATACAGTAGTGGTGGATGTTTCAGTTGCAACAAATTATTGAACCTTGACTAAGATTCTCATGTCTTAACTAACCATCAGTTTGATCGCCTATACACTTTACTGTGTTTCAATTGAGGAAGGTCATGTGGTCTGATGAGTCCAGATTGACCCAGTTCCAGAGTGATGGATGCATCAGGGTGAGAAGAGAGGTAGCTGTAGTGATTCCCCATCATGTCTAGTGCCTACAGTACAACTCGGTAGGGGCAGTGATATGATCTGGGGTTACTTCTGTTGGTCAGGTTGAGGTTCAGTAACACTGTGAGCCCAAGTATGGATCAACAGTGTTTTCATCACTGTAGTTTCACCTCCCTGATGGCACAGAAATAAATGGCAATACATGGACTCATCAGGCTCATAATGTGAAGGAATGTTTCAGGGAGCATGAAACCTTATCTCTACTGCAAATCTTTGGGATGTACTGGAAAAGACTTTATCCAATGGTCATCAATAAAAAATCTTGACTAAAAATTAATGCAAGTATGCACAGAAATAAATGTTGCAACATTGCATAAGCTTATCGAGATGATACCACGGCATATGCATGCTATAATCAAAGCTAGAGGGGGTCTAATGAAAAATTAGACTGTGTGACTTTTTTTGGGCCAGACTGCGTATATTTCAATTTTGTTTTGTAGCCAAAGACTATGTTTCTACTCAGCCAAGTTAGCTTGCTTGCCAGAGTGAAGTGTGTTTTTGCCAGAATATTGAAAATTTAAGAGATACCACTGAATTATTCATTAACCCAGTGATTCTACATTCAGTCAGAAATGATTCAGCATTCAGCCCCCATAAAACAGCAATTTTTACACTTTGTACTGATTATATAAATATCTGCTAATTAATTAATTAACCATTGGGCTACAGGGGATCCGTTAAGAATGCTTTTGCAAGTCTTCGTGTTAAGCTGAACCGAGTAATAACGCAGTCTACAAACAGTGCAGTCTTCTGGATGAAATTCTGACCTGATGCTGAAATATTGGCATTGGTCTTCAAATCTTAATTTATAATGTGGGTTCACACTAAGTTGTGCTGCACAGCTCCATTAGATAATTTTGTGGATCACAGATATATTACTCGTAAATCCATAATCCAAAAGGATTGATCTCTAGCCCACCTGTGATTGGATCAAAGAAAGAAAACATAGATCTTAAGCTCATCCAGTATGTTTAACCATATGCAGTTATGTAAGGGTATAATATTCCCAAACATTAAAAAAAAAAGAATTCAATTATATTAATTCTTCCAGCGACGTGATGTCCTCCTTGTGTATGTTTTCTATTATTCAGACACTGAGACAGCAGAGCCTGTTGCAAACAATAAGAATTTGCAGAGGACAAAAAACAACTCCACACGCGGGGATTCTTACATGGGTTTGAGAGACGGCTGCCTTATGGACTGTGCCACAGCAGTCCCAGACCACAAACCACGGCCATCTGGCAAGTAAGGCATGCAAAGGCAAACAGTCAAACTTTCCAAATGGATTTCAATCTCAGTGCAGATGCCCCTCCCCTTTGCATTTCTCGCTCTCACGCACACATAGAAATACTCACAGCACCTTCATATCTTTTTTCTTTTTTTAAAATTTTGCTGGCATCGCTAACCAATCCTGAAAAAAATGTGGCCTTGTTTCTACACAGTAAACACTACATATTAAGTCCAATGAACCAGTTCTTTCATAAGATTTTTACTTCAAACACAAAGTTGACTAATTGTATTCCTAGCACACCCCTCCCAAAAGTTTCCTCTTTACATTGTTTAGACTCTAAGCCACACATTTATTCCTCGCCTTTGCTAAGATTGTAAACTGCAGCTGAGGTATTTCCACCTACTGTGTTTATCCACGCATGGCTGCCAACGCGTTTCCCTCAGTGTGCTGTAATTTACTGAAGCTGTTTGAATTTCATAGCAGCACAAGAAAATAAAAATGTTAAAAACTGCATTTAATCAGAATTGTGTCAAAAACTATCTGGCGCTACTGAACGCAGTTTTACCCAGTTATTCTTTGCCTTCTTTGTGCCACTCTGCCTTTTATTCTGTGGGTTTCTCTCAAAAAGAAGGCAATTTAATTCAAAGAGAAACACAAAATGTGCAGGAATAAAAAAAAATAAAATAGTCTATGTAGTGTCAGGAAGTGTTGTAAATCATTTTCATAGAACTTTGATGGAAAAATTATAACTAATATTGCAGGGAAATAGAATCATTTAAGGTCAGTCATTATTATAAACTCTTCTCATCATACTTAAGAGAGAATATGATAGAGAAGACAATAAAATACAAAGGCAGAGGTTTTACAATATATAAAGAAGTTATAATACAGGAAAACAGAGACTTACTGGCAAGGATATAAATTTAAAATCTCTTTAAAAAATGCTAACACAGATTGGTCGACTGTTTTGTATGTTTTTCTTTGTTACAGAAAAATCCGCATAATTGACTGCAGATGCGTTGTGATATAAAGGGGTGTTTTAATCCCTTGCTGAGCTTATCTGTTTTGCTTAGCTATTGTGAACAGCTTTTCTTTTTTTCATATCAAAATCCACCGTCAAAATAGTATGTAAATGTATGATATTTAAATAGCAATCTGACATATAGTGATAATGAACAAATATTAAAAGGATTGTGTTGTTGGCTATAAGTAAACACTGTATATGGTTTGTTGTTTTAGCAAGAGTGTTATGATATGTTTTATACGCATTTCTGTCACAGCAACACAATACAACTGAAATATTGAACATTAAAAAAGCTAACAAAAAACAGTGAATGAAGTATCCAGTATTTGGTGTGACCTTGTTTTCTATAATCTTCTGTACAGACTTGATATTTATTGAACTAATCTTCAGTTTGTCTAAGCACATGTCCAATGTTTCTTATCGTTTTGGTTACTTTTGGTCATAGGAAAAAATCACACTAAATAATGACTGTTTTCTGTGGAGGCTCATATAGTTTACAGTATATTTCTGTGAGTTTTTAATGTTGTGCATGATATGCCCCTCTTATTTATTATTGTGTTTTAATAAAGAAATTGAGAAATAAATATCATGCTCATTACAATCTACGGCCTCTACACAATACTGTATATGTTTGTAATGACTTTTAAATAGCAGTTATACAATGCATTAACAATGAGGAAGTGCAACAAAGAAAATTAATTAAATGAGGACTGTTTTTAGAAATTTTAGGACATACAGTACAGGTGAAAAAAGGCTTGATGTAGAGTGTAATATTATGAGAAAAAAAAAAATACAGTTTCAAAAGGATTTCTGTACTCAAGGACATGTGGGATGTATGATGTCTGTTGCCTCTTAAGGTGTATACATATATACACACTGAATATCTTTCTCCACGCACGACTCATATTTCTCACATTTCTTACATTTTTATTCTTTCCTCACAGGACACTCATCTGAAGCTGACCCAGGTTCATCGGTATTACAGAATGTATGGTAAGCTGAATTAAGGGAATGATTCAGGGTTCAAACCGCTGTCTGAAAGCGTCTGCCCCAGGGCCTTATGGTCTAGTAATTGAAGCATCAGTGTGTGGTGAACAGGCCAGGACCTTGTTGCTTCGTCACATATACTGCCTCGAGAGCAGTGACAATGCCCTCGTCAGTGTGATTTCTTCAGCGTGACCCATGTCGTTTTTAATGACCTTTTTGTCTGCTGTTGTACAGTCAGTGATTTCCAGGGCAGTTATGGGTTATTTCCTGCATTTACTGGCACAATTACACGTAGAATGTAATTACAGGGAGGTTTATGGAGGAGGCTGGGTAATGGTTTATGTAGAAATAGATGGGTGAGTGTGTGCATGTGTGCTTTGTCTATGTCTACCAGTCACAAACAGTGAACAGTGATTGACAGTCTCTGTTCAACCTACAATCAAGAGTCCTCCGGTGTAGCCTTCAGCATTGCTCTATCAGCAGCCATTATCAGCAATCACACAATATACCATCAACTGTTACCAATAGAGGATCCTGTTGGTTTTTCCATGTAGAAAATTTCTAATAGGATTTCTTGCAATATTGAGGACTGCCTTGGGCAAAACACATGGCTGCTCACTGCTGACTGGCTGACAGAAAGGAAGGAAATGGATCTCTTATGCTTATTATTGATCACTGAGTGAGATGTAAGAAAGCCTCAATAAACAACCATTTGATGTATGCATGTTAACATCTGAGCCAAATGCTCTAATAAAATACAATATGATATGTTTGTTGTTTTATCCTTACCTTTATTTCACATTTAAATAGTGCAAATTTATATTTTGTAACTCAATGAAGGAACAGGAAATTGTTTTCCCTCCATGTCTCTTCCAGAGGTTTCTACCATTGTTTCCCCTGTAAGGCGTTCCTCACTCAAACTAAGGGTCAAACCGAGGACAGAGTTTGTTTTTTTACATTTTGCAGATTTTTAAGGCCTTTGAGGTGAATCCCTGATGTGTTATGATATTGAATTTTTACTTTTTTACTTATTGTTTACGTATCAGACCGACAAAAATAATATATCCCTCTTTATCAAACATGTATTGAAATGATATGATATGACCTTAATAATTATGAAAAATGTACCAATTTCTGTGTAAAGCCATGTTGTTAAAACAAATGGCAGTCCCTGTAATTGCTGGTTGTGGAGGAAAAAATACGGGAACATGATATATAATATAATTATAATATATATATATAATATAATTCTTAATATTCCAAATATTTAATTTAATTGGCTGAAGATAAACACTCATTTTAGTGACTTTTAAGTCTTTTTAACTGATCTACAGTTCAACTCTTGAACTCGTTGGGTGTGAATTTTTCGGCAGTTTGAGCTGCTGACTCAGCTCTGCTGTGTACCTCTGTGAATGAATCGCTGAACATGCAGCGTTCCCTCGCTGGAAGACTCTACGCTCTCATATAGGTCAGACTAATATTTTGGCTTTGTGTATATCAGCAAAGGGAAGTCTATTAAAACAAGTAGCATTTGTGTTCATGTGGCTTTTATGTAGACAGTGTTAACATCCTTTGTTGGATGCATATTTCATTAGATTTTGTTTATTTACAAATCACTGGACAATCATCACTGCTTCAAAGGAAAAGTAATTTTATGGCAGATTGGGGTAATGATACAGAAAGCAGGAAAATAAAAGGAAGGCAGACACAGAAAAAGACTGGATAATGGTCATAAAAAATGCAAACCTATGAAATCAGAATGAAAAGGAGGTATATGTACACTTCAGTGGAAGTACTGTGAGTTAAGGAAAGCTCATAGTGACAGAGCCTCCCCATCTCTGTCTATAAATGATAAAGCTCACCAGAGAAATAAAAGCTGTCCTGTCACTAATTTGTGTTCTCTCCCACAGTGCAAGTGCAGACATCTGCAAAAACCAGACCCCCACCTCTAACATTGCTTGAATGAGTTTTCACTTGTTCAATAGCCCTCGGAGGAAAAATAAATGTATCTTTAGGTTGCTGTAGAAAATAGATCTGTTAAAATGTGTCATAATGCCTCAGATAAATTGGATCAATTTAGATTGTATTCGGACAAATTTTGAAGTAAAAGCATATTTTTACACCAATTTTACAGAGGATGTTTCTCTTAGTGGAAGACGGAGCAGGACCATCAGACACCATTTGAATGGATGACTCATCAGATTTGCCTCAACCCCATTCTGTACTACTCAGCTAAATGAACCAAAGGGGAAATACACCCGGCAAGTACTTCTTTTTCACTGTTAAGACCAACTAACGAATGAATGGAGCACTTCATGGTTATCTTAAAGTAAATTAATGGCATTCAGCATCTGGAAAATCAATTTGAGATGTCTCCAAGGGTGGTGAGAAAGACGGGAGACATTGTTTTTGTATAAAATATGTGCAGGAAAACGTAAGGCAAAATCAACAAATGACAGTTAATGACAGGTGTCAGTCCAACATGTCATGCTGTTATGGAACAATTAGTTTTTCATTTCTTATCAGTGTGAGTTCATTTTGTGTGCAGTTTGCATGTTCTCACTGAATGAATAAAGAGAGCAGCTAAGAGTTAAGACATTGGAGGAAAAGAAATTAAACTTAGATGCTTTTTTGACAACATCTTTCAGCTCAACATAGTGGAGGTGTAGCTCTGCTGCTTCAATGGAACAATTAGCTTTCACTTCTTGTCAATGAGATTTTGTAGAACATCATCAACTCTCAAGTGACCCTAAATACCTCAAATTACTACTGGCCTGTGACTAGTGGAGAGACCATGCTTTAGTCTCACAGATACAGCTGTGGTGCCACATGTTCACCAAAAAACAAGAGCTCTCCTAGCTGACCACAACTGGTGTACTCAATCAGCCTCTTGAAAACAAGTTAACCCAGTGTTTTTCAACCTTGGGGTAGTGACCTCATGTGAGGTCACCTGATATTCAAATGGGGTCACTTGAAATTTCATTAACTGATTAAAAAAAAAAAAATCCAAGCCTTTTTTTATGATTTAATATATATTTCATTATAATTAAAGCACTACACACTTTTCTGAATAAAAATTAAGTTCAAATAAATGTAGGATATAATATCAGAAAGGCATATCTTGATTATCTTTCAAATATACATTGTGGCTGGTTTTAGATGCTGCAGCTTTTTTATAATTCATAGTTTTAGTTATGTTTGATCAGTATTAATGTTCATCCTTGTAAATACAATCTCCACTGACTGTACATATCCTGACCAAGGACAATAAAATTCTCACTTTGTGCAGTAATCTCACCCTGGCTTTTATATTCCATCCATAACAATATACATTATATAGATTAAATGTCATCTACAATTCATGGTTATTTGCAACACAGTATAGCAAACTATTACATGATCAAAAACAATCTAATTTTAGCAACAACAACAAAAAGTCTTCGTTTTGAATGTCTGTGGCCGCCAGAAATTTGTGATGTTAAATTGGGTCACAAGCCCAAAAAAAGTTGGGAACCACTGGGTTAACCGTTAGTGAGATATATTCAACAAGGTTTGGGAGCTGAAACTTTCCGTATCAGCATGATAGTATCTCACAGTGACAGTATGTCTGTGGCCAGCACTTTCATCATGTCAATATGCTGTTCTACCATCCCAAAGCGCTGTACTGGATTGAGATCTGTGACTGTGGGGACCAGTCGAGTACAATGAACTCATGTCCTGTTTGAGAAACCAGTCTCAGGTGATGAAAGCCTTGACACGACACATTATCCTGCTGAGAGTAGTCCTTACAAGATGTTACAGTGTGGCCAAAAAAAGGGATGGTCACATGAAAAAAAAAAAAAAAAAAAAAAGTGTTTTTAACCTGGATTTAAAAATGTCTGCTGTGTCAGATTAAATTTATAATATTTAGCTACGTATCAAATCTAGTTAAGACTGAATGTAACAGGCTTGGAATTACCACCTTCATTTGTGGTTTAATTTATCATTTTTTCTGACATCTATTAATAACTGTGTCAACTATGTGCCCTACTGAATGATGGAATAGGCTGTGGCACCTTTCAATGATGCGACCTCCACACTCACTAGACTGCTCCATTTATAGATTATTGATTGTTATGAAGAAGTCCTGCCTAGATTATGATGGACCTGACTCAGAAGGATCCTGCTAGAAACAAAAGGGTCCTTGACTTTGAAAAACTGCCTATTTCTTAATGCCTGCTTACTTTGAGTTTCTGCAACATGACTGACTAATATGGCTAATAATGGCTGTGAGTGTCTATATATACACACAGCATTTTGTCATCTGTCCCTGACCCCATGTGATGTACAACATATTGATAATGACAGTATTTGTGCACGTAAACACTTTCTGCCAAACTGATGGTGCTCTAAATCGCACAAAGCCCTCAACTGTGTCTATGTCATATAACAGAATAATAGAATAATCCTGATAGAAATAACAGCACATGCAAATTGTTCCTCATGTTATGCCCTCAGCTGTCTTGCCTGATTTTCACATTCCTTTTTAGCTTTGCAATAATAATGATACTGACTTGCAAAACAACAACAGAGTACACGTGTTTGTTCCCTAGCTTACAGATAATGCACTCAAGTATGGAACAACAGCTGTTGCCTCGAGTACAGTATGCTAATTGGTAGAGTTTTGAAAGAAACATGCATATAAATGTTTGTGTACAACACTCACGTTTAGACAAAAAGGCCTACTCACGTTACAATATATATTTGTAAATTTGTCCAGAATTGTTGTTTTGTGATTATCTGTTTTGTGATTATCACTTTGATCATTTATGTTCAAATTCACTTTATAAACATGTTGATTTAACTCTTACACAGTTTACTCATATTAATGGCCCATAGTTTACACTACATGACCTAGTAAGTTACAAAGCTTATACAGTGAAAGTGAACTTATGTATCAGCGAAATGATAGGAGAGTTAAGTTAAGATGTTGAAATATATTCTAAAACCACATGCAGTAACTCCACTTGGTTGATAAGTCCGTGATCTGCTGCAGTGTGACTTCACCCTTGATTTACCCCTGTAGCTCATCACAGAAATGTAACATTAAATATTAATTAGACAGTGGGTTTATCTCATTACATAAATGTTGTAGTATAATCTAATTCTCCTGAAATGCATCATTCAAACTCCGATCTCAGCTGTTTGTCAGCTCTTATAATCAAAAAATGAACATTAATTTTAAGAATGAGCATTTTTTTAATTGAATCAACTTGTTTCTTACGTCAGATTCAGACTAAGTGATATTGTCCTTAGGGATTTTATTTTATATTGTACTGAACAACAACAGGTGCTGCATGAACACCTAAAGAAGGACTAGGACATGTGCCATGGTAGTGACAGGTAGGAGTGCAGAGTGCTCTCTACATACAACAGTAAACATGACAAAGTGGTTGTTATTTTTACCTCAAGTTGTTTTTGAAAGATTGACAACCTAAAGTGTCCTCTTACTGTGACCCAATAATGGCTCTGCAATCTTTTTTCTTTCTTCTTTAGGCTTTTCCTTTGTGGCAGTATGTGGAATTTCATGTAATTTGTCATTCTGCCGGTATGGGTGCTAATCCATCAAATGGTGCTATGTGTCATGTGAGAAAGAAAGGACTTCAGTTCAGTTTGATTCAATGGCAAGGTCAGAGGATGTGCTGGAATAACGCTAAAATCATCTGCAAAAATAACATTTTTTACAGTAAATATATGATTTGAAATATCTATATAGCATCAATGAATATATATGTATGTTATTTGATCTCTCAAAATCAGTTTTCCATTTAATTGTCTAATTATATGGGTAATAATGATATTGATGCAATCTAGTGCCATCTGTATGTTAGTACTAATGCTTCTGTATGAGAACAAGGTTATAATGGTTAACGAAGACTAACAATAATGAAAACTAAAATTAAAAAGATATTTTCATTAACTGAAATAAATAAAAACAATAATTAAAAGGAAAAAAACTGCAACTGGCACTGTTACTAACAGTAACTGAGTACATTTAAAAAAAAAAAATCTTTTGTTGAGTT
>JAPTGZ010000005.1:32338713-32350158 GCA_029814645.1 Fowleria isostigma | reverse complement strand
TCGGTTTGGAATGACGCTGGAATCCTGTAAAGACGGCAATTTTCGCTAAATTTGAGCAAAATTGGCGGAATAAACAAGGAACACATGCAATAAATTTGAAAATCGGTACAGCGGCGCTGAGACCATGGTAGAGCGGCGCGGCGCCGTTGTTCCATTGTTTGGGGAGAGCCCTGTATTATATACATATATATGTATATATTAGAAGAGTTGAAATGATTAAAGAGTTGAAATTTAGAACTGAGCTAAGCTTACTGGTACTACCCACAGATTAGAACAAATATAATGGCCCTCATTTTGTATTGAAATCAAAAGTAACAGTCAAGAAGGGCTGTACATCATTACTGCATGACTTCATCACTTTCACATTACTTGATGACTTGACTAAGTTACACACACAGATTAGAAAGAACAGATGGGGGCAAAGGGGGATGTTATAAGCCCTAATAACTCCAAAAGTATTGGTTGTATTAATATCCAGTTTTTGCCTGTCTGATCCTTGACCCAAAATACATAAGTTCTCCAAAACGCAAAGGCTAACTCTGTCCAGTTTATCAGTTACAGTGTACATACACAGAGGTCACTTGACTTTATGCTATAGATAAGCAGCAGTGAGAGAACTAGGTTAAAAAGAGAAAACCAACATTGCACACTGGAATAAACAATAACATTGCACCACATAATTGCACAGTCCCTCTGAGCTGAGATAGAACAGATGTCCAGTGTTCCATCTCCTCCTCATGACGTCCTCCTCATCCTCTCTCCTCCTGCTACTCCTCCCCCTCTCCCTCACCCATAGTGCAGAGTTGTACAGTTTGATAGCTCCATGATGTTATTGTGAATTTACCATAATAGAAACTGGAGCATCTTGAGCTCTTCCCTGTGGCTGTTTAAGAGTAAAAAGTACCCCACCATAGATATATGTGACACTGTGTGACCTTCCCTGACATTTTAACCTGTGTTGGGGTTGAGACATTAGATGATTTGGTGCAAATTTGTAGAATGGAGTATAGATTGTAACATAATACAAGCCTCTGTTCTTTGTGCACGTGAACTACTTTCTGAGGCTTTGCAATTTGGAAACTGAAAAGCTGTCAATGAAGTATATGGTGAGTTTACTTATGAAAAAGAGTTCATTATTTAATAACAAATGTAATTATACCAAATTTACAATTTGGCCAGTTTTGGTTATTTTTGTTAATTTTTTGCTCTTTACCCTCCCTGATGCTAAGTAAACATTTTAAAGGTGATTCTTGGGAACTCTGAGCTTGGAAAGAGGGAAATAATTTCTTTCATTCTGTGCCAGAGTTTTAAACATAGACTGGCTTATAACAATAGTCAGTCACCACTGTCAGAATGTGACAAAACAAAATAATCCTTGTTTGCTTGTCTGTTGCACCGCATCATTTGTGACCACTCATCCTCTGTCGGCTCAGTCATATTCATACACCACAAGTTGCATAAGCTACTTGCAAGATGTTATAAAATATAATTAGGTTAGTTTGTAGCTAAATCCTGAAGAATACTTACTTCTACACTCTCTATTCCCATGCTTTGATTTACTATATTTTTACCGTTAAATATAAAATATACCCCTATAGATATATCTTCCTCTTCTTAACCATCTGATCTTTAATGACTTCTTTTAAATCAATCCAATTAGCTGTACCTGTAGCACACAGCTTCTAGCAGTTGCTGCTGCTGCTGCAAACAACCAGCTGTGGCTTCCTATCACTACCCAGTGCTGTTGCTTTAAGTTGTTTTTACTGCGCTTTGTCATCTGTATGGAACTGGTTAGTGAGTCTCCTGGGGTACAGCCTTCAAGTTTAATGTAAACCTGCTGCAACAAAGTCTGTTGATTCTTTCTAAAGAAGCCTTGTTAAGGAAATTAAAGAGTTTTCACCATCCACCCTGCTGCAGTGCATAGAAATACAGCAATGTATGTTCAGTAATGTTCATGCCTCCAGTCTCCTGTTATGTGTGCTTTCTGACCTATTTTATAATAATGGGTGACCCCCAAAATCCTGCAGAAAAGCACAGTTGCCCAGAACTTGATCCTGATGCAGCATTTCAAATACAGTCTTGAGCAACAGCTATGTGGAAATCACTGGGCCAACATTATCGATCTATCACTGAAACCAGCGTAGGCAGAAATTAACCAATCAGCGCATCTTAAGACAACGTGTGTGTGATTCATCAAATAGTCCTATCTCACCACCATGCAAATGATCGACTGTTTACTACATGCAGCGGCTGATAAATAACAACGTTTAAATGCAATACCTTTATTTATTCTGCTCCTGCCTATTGAGTTGTCCACATGGAGATGTTGGATATGGAGATGGAGCAATGCACTTTTCTGACCTCAAAACAGAAAATATTCTGTCCAGATGACCCAGTAATCTGAATAACACACCTTCCAGAGTGGGAGTGGAAGTCCAACGTTCACAGAGACAGAATTGTTTGCGTGGAGCCCTCATGCCGCTCCAAGTCACTCAGATGCAGTTCTTCAGGTGCACATTACGTGGTCTACAGGTTAACTGTTCCATTGGCCAGGGTACTAGTTCTGCCTGCATGCTTATCATTCTTTCATCTAACAGCTGTGGTTGGATACTGAAGGGGCGTGAGATGTCAAAGAACATGATCTTCAGCGTTGCTGTACAAAGGTGCATGTGCACATTTAAATGAGGGCATCATCCACCCTGATGTGAGAATTATATGTAAACTGTACACCAGTGGTTCCCAACCTTTTTTGGCCCGTGACCCCATCACACATTTCTGGCGACACCAGACATTCAAAACAAAGACTTTTTTTTGTTTTGCAAGAATTAATTTGTTTTTGACCATGTAATAGTTTGCTATACTATGTTGCTATACTATTTTGCATTTAAATGTTAATTTTAGATGACATTTAGTCTATATAATGTATATTATTACAGACAGAGGCAGAATAGCCAGGTGTAGATTACCACACAAAGTGAGAATTTTTTTCCCCTTGGTCAGGATATGTACAGTCAGTGGAGCTTGTATTTACAAGGCTGAAAATTAGTACTGAGCAAACCATAACTCAAACTATGAATTATGAAAGAGCTGCCGCATCTTAAACTGACCACAATGAATATTTGAAAGATAATCAAGATAGGTCCTCTCAGATATTATATCCTGCATTTGAACTAGATTTTTATTAGGAAAAGTGTATGGTGTCTTAAGTATAATAAAAAATATACTGAAACATTTAAAAAAATATATTTTAGTATTTTTATTTTCTTTCAATCCATTCCTACAAATTTCACGTGACCCCATTTGAATTCCAGGTGACCCCATGATTGAAAATCATTGCTGTAGAGGATCCATGTATGTAGTCACTTTGGGCCCGATGTAAGACAGTTTACTTTGCTACACTGTATCCCCAAACTCAAAATGTGCATACGCTGAGCTGAAACCTACCATAAGATTTAAACATAGCATCTGCTGACAACCACACTGATCAATCAATCAGTCAATCAAAGGTAATCAACAACACAAAGTACTTCACACAAAAACAATAAACACACACATACGGAGAGATAAATGCAGACATTTGGTTTGGAAATTTTTAGGTTTTATTGTAGGTTCTTTTCTGTATTTTTTTTTTTTTTTTTTTGATAAATGAGGGCCATTTTGACTATCCAAAATACGATTCTGAGATTTTGTGGGTGACTCATCTATGCTACATTGCCAACTGGCAGCAGAAGAATATGTGTATTTCAACCAATTTCCCCTTTTTATCAGACATTACAGAAATTTGAACATCAATAAGGCAGTCAGCTGTAGAAGAAAACTAATGAGGTCAAACCAGTCAAACCTCTTACAAATGAGCTTTGACTGGGTACTGCACTAGTGTAAGTAATACTAAGACTCAGTTCATCCAATACTACACAGACAAGGTGAATCAATAGGGGAAGATATAATCTGCAATCTGTTGTGGATGATGATGAGGTAATATTAGTTTTAAAAGTGGTAATAACTGCACCGAAGCAGGTGGTTGGTTTCCTAGCAGGGTGTTTTGGAGGTTTGAAAAAGCCACCAGGTGGAAAAGGGCTGAATTGGTGATTGGTGACAAGCACTGTGGAGTAATGATTAGGGAGCTTTTTTACCAGTAAGCTCTATCCAGGAGAGATGGTTATGGTTTTAAAATGATTTTTTTTAAAAATACTCTTTTTCCTCCCACTGTGGGTTCCTGGCTCAGGAAAGGCTTTAGAGTGTAAGCTCCTCAAGTATTTGGACAGTGACACACTTTCTTATTATTTTGGATGAGACATGACAGGGTTGCTGCTGACTGCTGGCTTTAATTTCAGCATATTCTTTCGAGCATATTGATTTGAGTATTGGTACTGTGCTTATTTTTAGGTCATCCTCGTTACACTGCAGAGTTTAAAAGAGTTTTAAGAGATTATGGCTGCAACAAATTATCAGGTTCCCTTTCTTACTTGTCAGAAATTCTTTGTGTTTAATTATTTGTGGGGGAAAAGGCAGAATTGGAGACGCAGCACTCACTGCTGATTTGAGACAAGCAAGGTGACATGCAGAAAAAGATGGAGGTATGGAGACAAAATTAGAGAGAGAGAGCAGTGAAGGACAGAAAACGACAGATAGGCAAAAAGAGAAACACCTGACAGCTTGAGCCCTTCACTCTGCTTTGCCATTATGAAGCTTTACACCTTAGCAAAATTTACCCCCCCACACACACCACCACCACCAGCAGCACCTCACCCCCAAACAGCTCCCTCCGTGGGCTGTCAGCCTGGAGACTGTCCCTCTTCACACCCAGAAGCAATCCACAGTCTGACAGGCATGCACAAAGCCAAACTAACACACGGACAGGCATACACAGCCACAAAAAAACCCATACACAGGTTTTCTGTCAGGTGTATGCACACATCCCCTGATGGGTACACACATATATAAACCCACGCAAGACACATTCACAAGGCCAAGTGAGGTGGAAGAAGAATCCTATCAGACGTCCACCTACAGATTGAGAAAGGCTGGAGCATCACCTGGGGACGCGCACACAAACATGCAGGCTTGTCACTTTGACTGTGCTAACCTGCTGAAGCCTGCATCTGATGGTGAAATGTGAATGACAGTCTTCATCCCAAGCTCCTGCATTGGTATGTAAACAAACAAGTCAGGTAGTGACAGTGCTGCAGCACACAGTTAGCTAAGACAAAATCCTACCACCAAGATTCCCTTTTTGTATTGTATCTGTAAAAAAGGGAAATGAGACCGATTCTTTCAACCAAACGTCTGATAGGAGTGAAATGATTGATATTTGGGAAAAGGCTGCATTGCCAGTGGCATTTTACGCTGCGTCTTTCATGAGTGAAATAGCTGGTTCATTAAATGAACAATTAACCTGCTGAATGAATACATCAATCACTTTTTAAATGTGTTTTTTAAGTAAAAGTTGACAAAAAAAGCTAAATTTATCATTCATTTATTCACAGGAAAAAGAAAGAAAGAAAGAAAGAAAGAAAGAAAGAAAGAAAGAAAGAAAGAAAGAAAGAAAGATTTGGAAACTGAGCAACTAATGTTGACAGAAACAAAACAGTCAGATAAACTGTCTGTCACTGACTGGCATCACCCTCATATTTACTCTCTGGAATTTCCCCATTAAGCTTTTCACCTGATAAAAACACAATGAATGTGCACAAACCATGACAATTTGTTTTTGTCCTAGTTAATTAAAGTTGTAGTATGCCATTTTTAAGATTTTTAATACTGAATTCATCCAACCCCCCCCCCAAAAAAAAACACACTCTATCCCTCACTTGTCATTTTGACACTACTCCACATTTAAGCTCTTTCTGGTCGTTTTAGTATCTTTAATAATTCACCACAAACCATGTAATGACGGCAGTGTTATCAATGTAATTATCACTTCATATGCACGGGTTATGATTGTGTTTACTTTGGCAACTAGGATCATGAAATCTCAATTATATAAATGTCAAATGCATTTGCCAGGTATCAATTCTGCTAGCTGTCTGTTTCCCTGCATTGTATCTAAAACACAGAGAGGAAGATGACAGACGAATTACAGGAGTGAGAGATTAGAAAAATATTGTTCTCAGGGAGAAAGTTAAATAAGAAAATAATTAAATTTGAGACAGGGAGCAGAGTGAGGGACAGAAGTGAAATGAAGAAAATGAGGCAGACTGTGTGTTTGCTGTGTACTGAGTGGGATGCAGTAGATATACTCACCAACTAACACAACCCTGAGGAGAAAATGACGACAGCGAAAGTGTATTTTTTAGTACTAAGTGTTAAGGCAAAATTGACAGATACTCCATTCATTTGCTGTAAAATTTAGGTTCAGTGCACAACAGTATAATAGGGAACAATTGAGTTAACACATAAACAAACAATGAATCTTAAACTCTCACTTGATTTCCATATATTTGAGGGAAAACTCAAATGTGTGTGTGTGGGGGGGGGAGCCGTGCACAGGAAACTGTAGAGGATGTTGAATTTTAGTTGACTGTGACTGAATGAAATTATGCAAAACCATGGCTCATTTGCGCTAAAATTGTGTTTATCTTGTGGAACCAGTTGTACTGTTCTTTAAATGATAAAATCTCATCTGTCTGTTTCTTTAATGGTAGATAATGTGTTCAGAGGAGATTGATGACAAAAGCGGGTATGAGTAGGATCTAAATGCAAATCACAGCTCACAATGCAGTTTAACACAGTGGCTCACTGCGGGTTTGTGCAGAAAGGACATAATCACCATATTTGCAGGAGGGAATTGTGCTAGCATGGCAGAAACAAACAGTAGCTTCTGACTGTTTTCTCAGTAAAATTTGTGAATTTAATAGCCTTCTCAATGAGAATTCCTGAAATATTGGGCCATTATGCAAACTGCATCCTTCAGTCCTCTGTCATAAGGGCAGCGTCCTTTCAGTTATGACAGGATTGTGAATTCGGGGCAGGCACAGCATGAATGTCAATAATCCAGGCATGACAAAACTTAACAGCAGCTCAAACAAACTTCACAGCTCTTGTAAGATCATCTCTCATGCTATGAAAACCCCTGATAGTGGTCATTAATCATTCCAGTAATTACCAGACAGAAAATAAACACTGGGGGTGTGCAGCTTCTCCACTTTGTTTTTTCTTTGTGCCATTCCTTAAGCGCCTGTCATTGCTCAGATATCTCATGCCGTTTCTTGGCTGTGTCTCCTTCCTTCAATCATGAACTCCAGACTTTTTCTTGCAACATTATGGTTTTATTTATTCCCTCCATCTCCTATTGTCTCTGTCTCACAAGTGCATTGTGTCTGTGGTTGGGAGAAAGAGAAGGCATTGGCAGGTAATTTGAGAGTAAAACGGTGCCTGTGTTCTATAGACTGATATGCCAACAGCGATACTTACCAACTCAACCCACTCTAATTACTTCTCAGCCAGACACAGACACTTTGTTGTTTTCTTGGGTGTGTGTTTTTTCAGGGTGTATGTGCATCTCTGTTGCATTGTTTGCAGTTGGACATTTTTCATTGGAATGGGACTTTGTCTCCAGAGCTCACTGGCCAGCTTTGAGCCTGGGCAGTAAAACCCATTTGGGGGTATTATGGACTGAGTGAGAAAGGTACTCTGAATGGTGGAGTAGATTATGGCGCGATTCCCCTGTGTTCTCCTTCGCCTCTTCACATTACACAGCTAATACACACAGGCTCTGTGGTGATGCCTGTCCCCTGGATCAAACCAGATTTTTATTTAGTCAGCTGGGAGCCGGCCAATTCATGTTGCACTCCACAGTATGGCTGGGAGACTGTTTTGCCATGCATTTATATTGTTTGGCTGTCAACCTATATTGGTATAAAATAGGAACATGTTAGGATTGTGTAAGGGAAAGTCTTAGCAAGATGCTCACCTGAAAACAGTGGCCAAAATTAACTTTTTGATTCACTGACCATGGGGACTGGTACAAAAACAAGAAATGATTGAAATTCAATTAAATTCTTAAAAAATCCACCAGCCGAGTGTTTACCGTATTATGTTGCAGTAATACATTTTTGTGTCACAAATAATTTTATCCAGCCACAGAAGGGAGGTAAATATAGACATATTTTGGGAAGCTCTGGCTCAGGATTTAGAGTAGTTCATCCAGTAATGACAACTGGGTTTTGCTTGGTTGACATTTTTTGTTGCTGCTACTACGGCTGAGTGGAGCACCACCTTCCACAGTACACACCACGACAAGTTTTCAAGCATGCACAAGTTACGTACGGCTATGTTTGTAAACACGCAGCATGTTTATGGTGGAGTAAACTTTGAAATTGTTCCAAAATTTAAGATTCAATTGTGTAATCATGGAAAGACTTACAGATTCATGATACTTAGGCTATGACTCAGGTTTTAGAGATCTAATGAAAAATTGGTGATAAAAGTCATCCACAGCTTTAAAAAGTAACTCATCATTTTATCAACATTTTAATGTATTTTTAAAGTACAATTTTCACATATAACTAAAAAGCAATTATACAGTACAAATAGTCACACTTCAGATGTATTCTATAACAGTAGATGTTTACCCCTTCCCTCCACATTCACTATATGAACAAAAACATTGGGTCACATCATACCTACAGGTTGTAGATCTGCTTCTTACTGTTGATTTGAAACAATCATGTTTTTGTTTTTTGTTTTTTGATGGCAGGAAAGCAAGAGGACCAAGAAACCCACATAGTACAAAAAGAACAGATAAACACAACAACTGAGAGTCAAACCCACCCGGAACTTTCTTTTTGTGAGGCGTGAACCCAATGTGTCCCACTGCTTTCAGTCCATAATGATAATAATAATAATAATAATAATAATAATAATAATAATAATAATAATAATAATAATAATAATAATGTCCACATTGTGTATGTTGAATACAATCTTAAAGGGTCTCGTGGATATGAATGTATTAGCATATGATAATATTGGATGCTAATATATTGGCATATTAAATGTTGTTTATGAGTTGACAGATACTAGTCCTCATGTGCTCTCCAAACTCCATTTCACTCTGAAACTACTCTTATTATATAAGTTGTCTTCATTTTTGAAGGACAGGTTTGCTTTATAAATTAGCTGGGTCCTTTCCAATATTGCAGCAAAAGAGTTATGTATTTAACCTTTATATGCTGCAAAAAAGATTCTGCAGGATGGCTACCCTTAGTGACTGGCTGCTCACTCAGCCCCTCTGGTCAAACAGCTTAATATACACTTTCATTTCAATTTAAATAAATATCTTACCTGCACATTTCTTTACAAAATCTTAATCCTGGTACACATTCCTTGCCTTGTAAAGCCTTCTTTCAATTTAACAGTGATGTACACAATATTCACACAAGACATGCAAATTGGTTACATCTGCCAGTGGTCCGTGCTAGATGTGGTCAGTTCTGTCTGAGGTACAGAGGGGCTCAGCTCTGGAACAGTTACATCCATACTGCATCTCAGTCGACTTCACTGGGACATTTTAAGTCGAGGCTTAAGACACATCTGATTCAACATATTTAAATATTCCTCATACATACACTCTCCCACTCCAACATGCTTTCATACAAATTCTTTTTTTATTATTCATTGTTAGTATATTTTATTGTATTTTAGTCTACCATTATTTTATCTTTATTATCTTTGTCTTAACTAATGTTCTAATGTGGTGAGATTCATTTTATAAGCCCCAAGGGGTTTTCTGATCTCACAGTCTGTTTCTTTGCTTGTCCAAATGTTGCATTTGTTGTTGTGTGCAAATAAATAAATAACAATAAACTAAACTAAACCTAATGGCTGCACATTGGTGGGTTATTTTTCTTCTCCATATTCCATAACAACTGGACTCTACTCTGCCTCTGATTGGCCAGTATTCATTGACTGTGACAGATCGATGGTTAGCTAAATGGCTATGGTCAAAAAAAAAAAAAAAAAAACATGTCAGAGTCTGAACCAATCAGAAAAAGAGTAGGAAATTATGTGTATGAATGTGTATGTGAATCCTCAACAGGTTTTTTTTTTATTCCTTGGCTGTTTTGATAAATGTGCCCAGCAGTGCAGTAGGTAACCATTACCACATCTGGCACTTGGTGGGTGTTAATTTAAATCCCTATCTACAAGTACAGTAATCCTGCTCGTTAAATCATTGCCACATAGGCGGTCATTGGAACTAAATCTGGTGCCTCTGTGTGCTATTTTGGCTCCCAGAGAGCCATTTGAACATTTGATCATAAACGACCCAGAGCATTTACCCACTTAAAAATCTGGCAGTAGTTGTTTGTTGGCTGCTTTTTGGCAAACTAGTTATCTTGCTTATCTATGGCTCTCAGTCTTAAGAGGTCGGTAATTCAGCCTATGACACTAATCATTTTCAGTTTATGCATTCCAAAACAACTGAGATTTAAGAAAAAAAAGCATTCTCATTTACTTTCATATTTCTTTAATCTGTATATTAATGATACAGTAATTAATGATGAAGAGGTTTAGATTTTTTATTCTCTCTCTCTTTTTTGTGCATTGGTTATTTTTGTGGGGAGGTTTTTAAGCCTTTTTGGCTTCTACTTCTACACACTTCCTGTGAATTATGTAATTCTTTTGTTTTCTCCTATTGTTGTTTGTGATGTACAAAAAATACATAAATTGAATAGAAAGGCATTACATAATTATACATCATTAAATTAATTAAGTCAAAACAAGTCCCATAAGTTTTTCACAGACGACAGTAAACTTAAAATAGTTATCATGCTTTTATTGTTACTATATATGAGTGACTGTAATGACCTTTTATTCAAGTTGTGTCACCTCCTTCCCATATTTTCACTGCATTTTGTTGGGAATACCTAATGAATTCCACCTGAAAACAACTGAGTCTGGTGTTTTCTTTCTCTTCTGCAGGTGTCATTTTTATGCAGGGTGTGTTGTTGTAGACCTTTACCTATCTATTTAACATACAAGTACATAGTTACTCATAAAGTTGGAATATAATATTGTTACCTCTTCTCATGAAATGATAACAACAATGTAATTTACTTATAGGTAAAGTGTGACTGGGACTTGGTATGTAAACAATGCACGAGATCAAAGATAATTGCAGATGTGTATAAACAGGAATTAAACAAGACTATTTGAAAACAAAATTATTCCAATTTAATGGGCAACAGTGTATAATATTTTATTCCATGAATGCTCTACACCAGTGGTTCTCAAACTGTTTAGAGCGGAGTACCCCCTGAAAATACATACATGCATATATATATGATGTACACAGCAGCAACAGTAATCCTAGAGATGCTTGGCTACAAGATGAATAGCAGTATCCAGAAGGAGTGAGTAGCCCCATGGAGGAGAAGGCTAGAGGCAAAGATCGTGGCGGCACGGAAAGAAGTCAGCATTCTAGCAGAACTAAGCAGAGGTGTG
>JAPTGZ010000005.1:32281825-32298740 GCA_029814645.1 Fowleria isostigma | reverse complement strand
TTAGTGGATCAACAGGGATTAAATAGTTTCTATCAGTAGATGGTTTTGGTAGATGGTGGATGTTTGGGTCTTTATGGGTTAAAATAGTTTAAATATAGAGAAAATTTAATTTGGGAACTGTTACAAAAGTAGTGCTGGGTCTTTATGGGTTAATGGTTGTAAATACTGAGTTAAAAATATTTGAGAAATTCCTGAAAAATGCTCTTTCCTCTTATCAGTTGTAAAAAAAGTTCCTCTTTTAGGAGACAAAATTGGGCAGCGGTGATGCAGGAGGCGGAGTGTTGGCGACACAAGCATGGAGGGATGCTGCGGTGATGGATCGTAGAGAAGGAAAAGGGCTCCTGTACCTGTTGACTCACCTTAGTCCAAGGGTGTGCCTTGATCTGGGGGAACTTGAACTCGGTGTAGTTGGGGTTCATCTCACGGATCTGCTCTCGAGTCGGGGTGCCGAGAACCTGGAGGGCAGAGGTGGAGCGTTAAGGAAGAAAGAACTAGAGCTAGAACTAGACCCAGAGAACAGAAGTGATGAAGCAGAAGAAGACAGGAAACAGATACGAGGGCTGCAGAGGGACACAGGACCACCGAGGGTCAGACACTTTGGAGTTCAGGACCCACACAGGCCTCAATATGATCACTAGAGGTCGACCAATGTGGGTTTTTCTAAAACCGTTATTGAATTTTAAAAAATTTGGTCAGCCAACACCCGATATCTACAACTGATTTTTGAGGCCGATATATCTACTTTTTTTTTTTTAAACATATATTTATTAAGATTTTAAATGTTAGTCACCATTCATAAATGCCAAGTAAACATAGACATAAATGCAGACTATAATAACCCCAATCCCAACCCACCCACACCATATTACATCTTGTATTCATATTTTTACTCTTTCAAATATAGTAAAAACAAAGCACATAATCATAAGACAAAAAACACTTCATAGAACTTTTGAGGCCGATATTTTTTAAAAACACACTGAACTTAAAATACAACTGAAACACTTTATAAACAGCATATAAATAAATTCTTAATTCATGTATACATAGCATTTACTAAATTTCATGTGCTGCCCACACAGGTGCCTGATCAAATATCTTCACTACTAATTAATTATGGGCTTTCAAAAAAAAAAAAAAAAGGGCCGGTGGCTGATACAGAGACATCAGTATATCAACCTGATATACAGGGTTATTCAAAAAGAATAAACCAATTTTTTCACACAATACTTTAATTAGGAAAAGCAACAGAAAACTCCAGCTAAGTCACAAGTATTCTACTCAGTCAGCTTTTATTTCCTGTCTTACAAGTGACATTTGTAAGACAGGAAATAAAAGTGGATTGTGATTCTAATACTTGTGACTTTGCTGGAGTTTTCTGTTGCTTTTCCTAATTAAAATATTGCATAATGAAAGCGGTTCATTCTTTTTGAATAACCCTGTATTGGCTGGACAAAATGTCAGTCAACCTCTAATAGGCCAGACGAGTACAGTAACTAAATAATAACTTAGAAATAATGGCAACTCCAAAGTTGTCTCTATGTTTTAAAGTTGAAAAGGTAAATTCCAGTCATATAAATGTTTACAAACAGAATCAGAAATACTTTATTAATCTATTTTTATACCTATAGTTCCATATGCACAGTCCATGTATAGTTCTTGATGTATGATTCTATATGTAAATTCTTATGTGTAATTCTTGATGTATAATTTCTTTATATATATTTTCTGCATATATTCACCATGTCTAATTCTATATGAGTATTCCCTGTGTATACTTCTTTATGCAGACTTACTCATGCTCATGTATACTTTGTGTGTATGGTGTTTTATTTATTTTTTTAGCAATCTCTCCATATATATTTGTGTACACATAATGAGATGTATATGAACAGTATTGAATATTGCACATGTATATGTAATTAGCACTGTATATGGAGTACATTAGCTCGAAATAAACTAATAAAGAAACTAAACTAAACTATTGTGTTTTTTGGACTATAAGTCGCACCCGTCAAAAAATGGATCATGAAGAAAAACAAAACATATATAAGTCACACTGGAGTATAAGTCACAGGACCAGTGAAACTATAAAAAAATAGTGCGACTTATACTCTAAGCACAAAATACGTACTTAAGTTAAGTGAGTTGCTGTTCTTTTAAGACATTTCAGGTTGATCATATTTGTTCAGGCTATTCACGTTTTATGAAAGGATCATTCGAAAGAGAAAAAATGTGTATGTAATTTTACTTTTTTAGACTGAAACAAAGAAAATTTTGATGTTAGCATTATTTAGAGGCTATTAGATTTGACTGGTCCTACCCATTTGAAATGAGACTATGTAAAGTCTCAGTCTAAGTCTATGTGGACCCTGAACTACACACGTCCCACGGGCCGGATCGGACCCTTAGGTTTGTCACCCCTGAACTACTAACATTATGTCTTTAAAATAAAAAAAAAATGAGGACCTTGTGGTCACCCGATCATTACCTTTATAATTTCAACCAACTGATCCACTCCACTGTCACCGGGGAAGATTGGTTGTCCTAGCAACAGCTCTGCCAGCACACAGCCGGCTGACCACACATCTGAAGGAAAAGACAGGTCAACAAACAGTCAGACAGGTGGCAACGAACCGAAATGACCACAGGTGGAGCAGTGTGTTCAACACATTCACAATAACAGTGAAAACCGCACATTTACCACTAATAAACACAAGATTTTTCATCATTTAACCTTTCATTTTGCAAAATACCTTATTGGTACAGGGTTCAAACATATTTTTTAAAGTCAAATTCAAGCACTTTAAGGGTAATTTTCAGATTTTTCCAGCAAATACATATCTACAGGAAGACATATACTAATTGAAGTTAATTATTATTAAGTCAAACTGATAGGAATTGATATAAATTATTAGAAATATTCAATTATTTAACCCATTTTTGCGGTTGCTGTTGCTGTGGCTGCCACCACTGCTACCACAGTAATACTAGCAAATTAGACTATTACTATATATTGTTATGTTCTTATTATATTATCATTATTATAATTATTATTTTTTGGGGGGGTGGGGGGGGGGGGGGGGGGGACAGGATAGGGTAGAAGATGAGAGGATGGAGCAGGACAGCAGAGGACAGGAAAATAGAAAAAGGTTTCATTTTATGGTTTTTGCCTTGAGTGTCCTTGTGTGCTTTGCATATTTATTATGGCAAGGGGACAGGTAGAAATCACAGACAGGATTTAGAATAATTCCCAATTGACCCCTCTGGCAGTAAAATTGTAATAATCCAGAAGCCATCTGATGTTCAGTGGTATATTAACTTTAGGGGTTCACTGTCTCTCTTCTCAATAGCCGGCTATCTGAAAGCTGAATCTGAATATGCGTGACTGTGCTGGTGCAAATTGTATGTGTAAAATAATCTTCTGTATTTAGACATATACAAAGTGTGTCAGTTATACTTGCAGGTTTCTATAGTTCTTTCTAATATTTAATTTTTAAGCCCTTTTTCTGTAACAACACACTTGTGCTCTCCCCCATTCTACCTCCAACTCCAATTACATGACATTACTGGGTCATACTATTTATAAACACCACAGGGGGTTTCATTCCCTCATTGTATGTTTCTTTTTAAATATTACTGTAATTTGAAAAGAAGTATTTATAGTTAAAGAGCCTAAACCTGTTATTGTGACTAAAACATAGGGAGAGGGCTCTCCTTCCAATGTTTAAATTTTTACATCCCATTCTATCTAAATATATATTTTACATTTGCACAATGTTTTTTTTCTATTGTATTAGAGTAGTATTTGACTACAGAGACTTCTTCAGACAAAAAATACTTGCCAAATCCATTAAAATGTTATTTAAAAAAAAAAAGTCCAAACAGATCAGACACAAAAACGTCACATCAATATCATTCACCAGTCCCACCAGAATCCTTTTTAAGCTTATTCCCTCTGCAGGAAACTGTCAAGCAAATCATTGTGGAGTACAAAGTGTATTCAAGAACCTCTTCCCTAGTACAGATCAATTTTCTTTGTGATCAGTCGAGCTTGATGAGATAAAAGTGTTTCAAAACGTTTTAAAGGCAAAGCTGTTTCCCTCTCTGTCTCTGCAGTCATCCACTTTGAAGGCCTAGGACCTTTTTTTCTCTTTCTTCTCTTTTGTTGACTACAGTGAGGCTGTTAAAGTGGGCCTCTCATTTTGTGAGCACAGCATGAAACAGCAAGAGGCCACCATGCAAAATATCATACCTACGAGTTGTTGAATCAGACAATCAAACATACAATTTGATCCACCGGCTGATTTTCACTGTTGAACATGACAAAACTCCATCTGCTTATTTGTTCAAAAGGTTTGATTCTGAAATTAAACTACCAAGTCCCTCATATAATATTATACCCTCTGAGTCATGTGTATTCTCCCCTGATGAGGTAGGAGGCTGGATTGTAGCATCACAGTGGGGTTCAGGATTTAAACCTGCATGGGTGGTGGCAGTCTATGGAAGTGCCAGGCTGTGGTGTTAGCCACTGGTCCTGCCAAGCGAGGCCCCGCCACATAAACAGGATTTTCCCCTTGGCGGGCAGGTTGGCATAGCAGGTCCTGTGGCCCTTTGAAGTGACAGGCCCCCTCGGTCCCCGGGGAGAGGTTTGGGATCTGATCCCTCTGCTCACACATACTTGCCAGGATACAAATACACACATATTCACATTTATGCAGCCACAGCCACATGCACAAACACATAATCTGCCCCTGCTCAATCAAGCACCCAAAAAATATGATCTACCTCTGTGTCCAGTAAATACACACAAGCATCCACACACAAACCGTGGCTACATGACTGTAGCCAGAGCTGATAAAGGGCAAGCAGGAAGCTCCCAGAGTGCACCTGGCCCTGTGTTGATAAAGGAGCAGGTCGCGGCTCGCAGCATGAATCCACAGTTGGGCCAAGAAAAGAAGGATGAGGATGAACGATGGAGGGGGACAGGGATAAAACTAAGAATAGACAGGAAAGGCAACTTTGTCTTAAATATTTTGGGATTTATTATCAACACATCTCTACATTTAATGGTGAAAAGAAATGCCTAGTTGTTGCATTTTTGCACATTTGTACCGCATAAGTACTAAAGGATTAGAACGCTCACATACAGCTCACATAAAACTACCAAAACAATTTTCATATTTACTTCCATCTTACCAACTACTTTATTTTATGTAACGTCTAGGCATGTTAATAGTTTTCCCATAAATAGAATAGGGTATAAACACTCAATAGTGGCATCTGTTTTTCAGAAACATTGTCCCAGTTATTTTTGGATGATCCACAGGCCTACACTTTAGGGAATTTGGTGGAAAGTAGTTCAATTTTTCAACGCTTTCAGCATAACAATTGAAAATCTATTTTACTGAACTGTACCCATTCACACTGAAAAGCTGGTCAGCTCAGTTTCAAGTGCTGCACATAAAAATCTCTTCAACTAAAATGAGGCAAATAACTTGTTGAAATTGTTTAATTAATTGTCCATCACTCTCTCTATCAAGTGTTTTTCTACATGATTTAAATAATTCTCTGCCTTTAAATTTGCAAATTGACAATTGTAATTATTAGATTTTGCCTAGAGGGGAGAAAGCTAATGATTTGAGCTCATTTTATTGGGATTCATTTAATTTATATTTTGAAGATTATGCATACTAATTGATTTGTTTAATCTATCCCCATGCAGAAGTGACTTCGCTCACAGCATTGTGGATTATGTCATGCCGCCGGAGTGATGTTATTAGGCTACACACTCACTATAAATGTGTTGCATTACTCATCTGCCCACAAACTGATAGATGTTTGTTATACACATCAATGGGAGACGCTGAGATTGATTACACTTGGAATGGTAGAGAAGATTAAGAGAGATGGGAAGACAGAGACATAAATAAAGACAAAGCTTGGTGGGAAATACAACTGAAAAGTGCAAGAGAGTTAAATGGAAAGATAAAGGGAATGAAAGAGAGAGAGAAAGAGAGAGAGAGAGAGAGAGAAAGGGGTGAGAAATCCAGAAGGAATCGATGACGAGGGAGAAGCTATCAAAAGCTTTCAACTTAGCACCATGCTTTGAAAGGGACTTCATCAGCCCTGCATTCCTTCAACCCCCTAGCCACACATCCTCCTGGAGACTGTGGCGCTGAGCTCCATCAGCAGCACCGGTCATATTGAGAGGTATAGAGGTTGCTTATTATTGATTAGCTCATGGTAACGCTTTTTCATTCTATCTGTCACTATTAGCTGTGTGACCGAGGGCCCACAGGAGGACAGGAGAGGAAAGACGGAATGGAGATTTAGGCTCCGTTTACATAACACTCTTGGGTGAAAACAGCAAAATATTTTTATCAAATTTTTTAATTTTTTTTAATTTTATTTAACCTTTATTTAACTAAGAAAAAGATTGCATTGACATTAAAAACCTCTTTCTGAAGGAAGTCCTTAAATTATATAAAATAAATTATATATTTCTTGCTGGAAATGTAATCAAAATGCATTTTATGGAGAAACTAACTCAAAATAGGATTTTTTCACTAAAAATGAGAGAAATGTCCACCATGTTCTTTTGTTCTGACGGCCTAAATCTTGAAAGTCACATGACTCTGACGCAGGCCAGTGTAAAAAAAAAATAGGACCCAAAAACATGGACATACTACAGTTTTCAAGCCTAAATTGTAACACTGGTATGTTTTATACTGTGGACCTACGTAGCTATTTCATATTTTACAGTGAGACTGGGTTGAACGCACAGTTACAACATACACTTACATTTTGAGTTAGTCACTAGCACTTTGAGTTTGGATTTAAAAGCATTTAAGGAGATCAATTCAGTCAGTTTCCAGTCTTTTAGCAATATATTCCATGTCTAAGGAGCAGAATAGACTAATGCCCTTTTGATGTGCTTTTTGTTTCCACAGTAATGGCATTTTTGTGGGTTGAAAACGCAAAAATGTGAAACCACCTTCCATAGTGGAAATCAAAAAAAAAACACTGTATTGAAAACGCAAAACTGAGTTTTTTTGTCACATAGAGTTTACATCACAGACACATTCCAGTAATTTTATGATTGTGGCTGTTTCGAAAAATCAAGAACAGAGTACATTTTTATGAATTCGATGAGTACAGTCTTGGTTAGAATGGCTCCAGAGAACGGCTGTACTTGAAGTTGAAGAAGTTTATTGTCACATACATGGTTAAAAAACACAGGCTTAATGTCATGTAGTGAAATTCTTAGATTGCACACTTCCCGACAACATAAAAAAATTGTGACCTTTAACCCTGTCTTTGCTGTATTTATGTCATCGGCTCCATAATGTATTTTCCTCAAATCACCGCAGTGTCACTGGATTTGAGATCAATCATTTCTACTAGTATTTACATGTCATTTGTACACTTTTGTTTTTAAGATTTGTTTTTTAACATAAACTCTTACAGGATGTTCATGGTGTGTAAAAAGCTTACTCAGTTTGTTACAATGGGACAAAATATATTATACAGAAGGAATAAACATAAAGATATAAACATATAGATGCATCAAGTAAGGATGATTTTTAAAATTATATACTTTGTATATTTTAAAAACTGTAATACATTTTGTTGGTTCAGCTGGCCAGAGCCCCTCAAACCTCAGATCCAGTCCTTAGGAAGGCTTTCCATCAGCTCCCAGTCAAGTGTTTTTAAGCATCTCTCTCTCTCTCTCTCTCTCTCTCTCTCTCTCTCTCTCTCTCTCTCCCTAATGTCACTCAGTACCACAGGGCGTCTGGACGTATTGCTGCAGACACTACTGAGCTGACTTACATTCTACATTGATATGAGGAAAAGAAAATTTTACACATTTTTGTATGTACGTGTGCCTGCCAATTTTCCTCCCAAAATGCACGTCTAAACTCAGAATTAAAAGTGAGAAGACAATGCCACTTTTTCATTTTCGGTTCAGATCAGTACTGTCTAAACAGAGCCTTAAAGAGAAAATAAAGATGTTGCATACAAATTTTGAATGATTAAAATCCCAGCTGTTCCCCTTGGCTTTGTAACACTCTTGCAAGGTTGACATTATGTTTCTGTTTTTCTGCTTTTATATTTTAATTTGTTTCATTTATGTGATTTAATTGTTTCTTACTGATGTTATTAATTGTATTTATTGATCTTTTAATCTTCTGTACAGCACTTTGGTCCACTGTGGTTTTTTTAAAAGTACTTAATAGATAAAGTAGGATTAGATTAGATTGGATGGTTCAGATCAGTACTATTCTTTAATACAATAATTCTGAATTGAACGGTAATTTTTAATATCTCAAGTAACCTCATAAGTGAATATTATCACTCTGCAACTTTACTTAACCCAAAAAAGATCCAGTGTTACTTTCGTGGCATGTACAAAGTCTATTTTCTCCATATTTAACTTTTCTCAAGTAATTTATCACAGGTTATTATGACATTATCCTCTGTATTTTGTGCTTTTTTAGTGGACATCAGGTATTTTCCTATATTTTATTTACTGATCACTTACTGAGGGTGTTCATAAAAGCTCAGATTAAAGTTGAGGGTTATTATGTCAAAAATAGAGAGAACTGAAGGAAAAAGTGACTTTTTCTGCAAAATATATTATTAACTGAACATAAACCAATTGTGTCCATCCACTGTCTTTGATCCGACTCAAAGTGTTTTACTGAATCAATGTTACCGAAGATGATGGTGTTTCCACCGTAACTATGAAGTCACGAATGTCCAAATTGGTCATATCTGATGACCATGAAAAGATGACAAACTGCATTTTACACCAATTATTTCCATGGATTGATAGATTTAGCAGTTCAGGAGTTATTAAGCATTTTGGATCAGTAGATGGTTTTGGTCGTCAGCGGCTGTTTGGGCTTTTATGGGTTAAATATTCTCCTTGTTCATTTCACACCGGTCTGGCAGACCCCAGATCAGCGCCTGTCAGGAACAAGCTATTTTAGCAGTAACTTATGCAACAGTTGCTGCAAGCTCTTTATGCAAGGTGTGTGCAACTCTTCTACACAAAGGTGGCTTACAAAGTATATGTATTTCTTTTAAAACAATTCAATCTTAAGAGATTTTTCCATTTCGGGATTCCGATCACTTTTTTCTTTATCCTTTACAGCCTATTATAATTTTAAAATGCAAATTTATTATTAGACCGATTCAGTAAAAAAAAAACCTGAAGGCTTACTGTCCTATTTTGCCTGTGAGTCACACAAATGTAAGTGGTATTTGCACTGCAGATGTAACCAGTGAGGCGATACATTCTGCAGGACATATGCGCCGCCAAACATTTGCATGATACTCATTTTAAATCCTGAGCTAACATAAACTTGTTAGTAACATGGTGTGAGACATTTATTTTCCTTTCTGACAACTGACTCTTCTGCATCGTAGCTCAAACACACACAGCAAGGAAATTATTTACATGCAAGCAAGCACATTTTTTATTTTTTGTCAGTTACAACATTACAGCTGACTGTTTGTTAAGTCCTATGGAAGGACTATAAAAAAATACAGGACTTTTAAAATTTGATTATTTGTAAATGAACATCCATACAAGGATGAACATTAATACTGAAAAAACAATCAAGATCAACCATGATATGCCCTTTCGGATATTATATCTTGCATTTTACTTAAACTTGATTTTTATTAGGAAAAGTGTGTGGTGTTTTAATTACGGTATAATAAAAAATATATATTGAATTATAAATAAATATTTTCTTAGTAATTTTAACATTTTTCTAATCAATTACTTGAAATTTCAGGTGACCCCATTTGAATTCCAGGTGACCCCAAGGTTAAAAAACACTGTAATAGTTTTCCAACCTTTCCTCTGTGTATATAAGAGGTGTTTATAGTAGTATGTGTGCATGCGGTCATCGATAAGTGCGTGTTGTTTCAGTGGTGTGTGTGTGTGTGTGTGTGTGTGTGTGTGTGTGTGTGATGGTAATGTGAATTTTGTCCCATGATTTTTTTTTTTTTTTTACCGTAGCTATATTATATACCTGTTGTGAAGCACACTGAGTCTGCCTTGTGCATGAAATGCCGTTTTTAAATAAAGTTGAATTGAATTGAATTTATTTTCAAAGAATTATTTATTTAATTTTATAGTGACAGGGCACATTAATCAACGTTGCTGTAAATGTGCCAGAATCAGCCAAATGGATATTTTTCATCTGTTGTTCCTTGATAGATTTTACCATAAAAACAACAGCATGGGATGATTATTTTCAGATTATTGTGTTATTATTTACTACTTTGAGGAAACTCGCCAGTGCCCAACACACAAAACTGTGAGCACAGAAAAAATGATTAGACCATCAAAAGTCATCAAAAACAATGGTTATGCAATCAAGTAACTCCTGTGTGTATCATGTGACTAAAAAAGACAGAAAAGAAAACATGGAATGCCTCAAAGCACTGTTTTTGTCAGTACAGTGCCATAGATATTGATGTAAGAACTTATGTGATTTTGGTTATTATCAAGAAAAACATGGACAATGGATAGATATCAGCTCTTAACCCTTTAACTACCCCCACCAAGAAAAATCTGGTAAAAAAAAAAAAAAATGTTTGCAGTTCTTCTGCCCTAAGGTTTTTTTTTTGTTTGTTTGTTTTTTTTACCATACTTACTAATATCAACTCAGAAAGTTTAAAAATTACTTACTAAATTAAATCTTTCAACCTATAATGATGTACGCTAAATGTTTAAAATTTGCAGAAACAGATGAACAGAGGTTTTGATTTTATAACAAATGATCCATTATTTCATTTTTCCACTCTTATCATAAAGCAATAAATCAAGCATTTGATTGAGGATGTTTAAAAAAATATTACATATCTAATTAATTTTTTTTTGTGGTATCAAATAATATAATTATGTTCAGGAGGGCCTCTAATACTATGATATGCTAAAAAAAAGTTTTCATATCTTTCATATTTTTACCAAAAACACTGAAAATGTATTTAGTAATTTTCATCTTTCTTGGCTCAATTAGGTTCAGATAAATCAGGTAATCCACTTATTCAAATATGATGACTCAAAATATGCCAAACCATATGGTCGAGCAAAAGTTACAGGGTTAAATTCAACTCTTATGAGCTATTTTTGTTGTTATCATTATATTTGTCCAAACAAATGTACCTTTAGTTGTACCAGGCATTAAAATGAACAAGAAATTAAAGAAAACGTAGGGTGGTCTAATAATTCTCTCCATAACTCTTAAGTCCCACTCTTTCATTCTGGAGACTCCAGAGGCTACCGGTAGAATTCCACTCTCCTATTCTGTGTTGAACACTGAAACTTTATGAATTCACTGTACATGTTTGTGCCTCAGTTTGGAATAGTAAAGGGGTGGTCAGAGGAAACAACCTCAGGTTAACCTCACCTCCACAAAGATTACAGCTGGGCATCTCACTTGCTGTACACTGTTTTTATATTCACATCTTCTCTCCAAGGACTCGGCAGTCTGCCTCTGTGCTCTATCTCCCCTCTGCCTTGTCAAGTGATTGAGAGGCAAGATGTGAAGGAGGGAGCAGAAAGGGGGATGGTGGGGGTAATAAACCCAAACATGAATCAGGCACTAGGCACTGAAACCCACTTCTCCACTCTCTCTCTCTCTCTCTTCCCACTCTCTCACTCCCTCCTACTTCTCCCCCAACCTCCCAGAGGCACAGAAGGGAGTGGTGAGGGGTTTGGCTAGAATTGCTGAGGACTCACAAATCCTTGTAGCCCCCCTCTTTTTTTTTTTTTTTAAAGCCCTTCGCCGTTAAATGCATCTACATAGTCGTGTCTTGTAAGCAGTCCAGATGACAGGCAGCAGATGTTTACCCCAGGGCTCAGTAAATCACAGGTTAGTTACTTTGATTATGGACCCTAGTCAGTCCCCAAGGGGAATAAGTTGACAGGCTTTAAGGCAAGCTTGTGGCATGAATTATAAGTAACACAGCCAGTTGCTTACTGCTATTCAGTGATTGCCAAAGGAAGCTGTGAAGGTGTTCTATTAAAAAAAAAAGGGTTGTGCTGATGTGAAATGTTGAGTATAAACAAATATTATCCTCATGTGAACCACAAAAATGTCAAACGTGTATTTAATTTGTAAGTCTGTAAGTTGCTAAGTCTGAATGAAGAGGCTGAGATGGATAGTTGTACTGTTCAAAGTACGTTTTACACATCATATGTGTTGTTATGAGAATGTTTGTGTAAAATGTATTAAGTGTAATTAAAGCCTGTGTTTCTATCAGCTTTGATCACGGAGAGTAAAATGTTTGCCAGGAACCTGCAACATAGCAACATTTCTAAAAATAGGTCCAACAGGCCAGCAAGTGCAAGCAGTTAGATGATTATACAGGTTGTAAACAAGCTGACAGTTTTGCAACATTCACTCTATTCTAAGGGAAAACTGACTCTGAGGGCACTTTTGATTTGCACAGAAAAATCATGTGTTGGTACACCTAGATTACACATAGTGGGTCAAAGTTGAAACAGGAACTAGGGCTTTGAGCTGTACTTGAGGATGGAGTGTTACCCGTATGTTCTGTCTTTCAGTAAATTTGACAAAGCCAGGCTTTTTTTTTTTTTTTACTGTGACATTAATACCCATCTTGCTAGTTACCTTTTGTACTTATTTTTGTTTTGTAACTTGGTGATTATTTTTGTATTTGTTTTTACTTTGAATATAACATTAAAAGAGACAACAAAAAGATGTATATACAGGTATTATTACTATAGTTTTATCATTAAAAACAAGACAGCCAACAGTGCACCCAGAACTTTGGAAATTTGGCAAAGATCAAGTTCTGCCCCCAGTTAAAATCAAAATGTGCTGAGTTGACAAAATATAATCATCAAGTTGTGAATTTAATTAACTTTGCTGCTAGAAACTCATACCAGAGGAAACATTAACAAGAAAATGTTGTCAAAGAATACTTTACAGAGACCTTCAGAATACACATGTTACATTGGCAGGAAAGACTTTACAGATATGTTAGAAATAATGGTAATGCTTTATATTAAAAAACACATATATTCACCATTAATTAACTACTGTAAATTCCGGACTATAAGCCGCTACTTTTTTCCCACGCTTTGAACCCTGCAGCTTAAATAACAGTGCGGCTTATAGGACGATTTTCTCTTACTGCCTGCCACACGCCAGGGAGGAATCTGCAGGAATGGGTGATATTTTCGACTCCCCATTGTTACTGATGGCAGCTCCAAGTACCGTACGTATGGAAATTACCATAACATTTGGCCAAATGTAGGAAAAAAAAAAAAAAGAAAAGAAAAAAGGTGTAAAAAACTGATCTGAAGAGGATCACACACACTCCAGTGACAGCGATAACGAAAGAGACTGATAAAGTGAGCGACGAGGTATTAAGGCTGTTCATTTCGGACACTGAAGAAGAGGACTTCAGTGGTTTTAGGAGGAAGATGAAGAAGGAAAATAACTTTTCCTGGTAGGTTGTGTTTCACCCAATAAAGCTCTCCAGAGACCGTCATAAATTTAAAGCATCGCAGACTTAATTTGCACGTCGTGCGTAATGTTAAATGAAAAAGATATTACAACAGAAATAAGTACTTGTTCTTGATCTTTATGTTTTCAAAATAAATTAAAAGTCCTACTCCAACGAAAAACCAAAAATTGTTCCCTACCAAGCACTTTCACATGTTTTTCAAGTCATTTTAAGTCCACTAATCCACAACCGGCGCAAACGCAAGTTAGTCTTGTATTGGCACGAATCCAAAGGAAACCCTGATAAACCCACCGCCAAAAAAAAGGAAAGAGAGAATGTGCTTTTAAGAAGACCTGTCGTTTTCTAATATTACCTTTCCATACTTTGATGGAAAATCATTTTAATTTACTCTTTAGGTGACAATGTCACAAAGCGGACACCCGTGGCTTATAAACTGGTGCGGCTTATACGTGGACAAAATGGATTTTCTTTCTAAAATTAGTGTCTGTGGCTTATATACAGGTGTGCTCTATAGTCCGAAAAATACTGTACTTACTAACATGTATATCAGTAGCATACTAGCTATTTGCTACTCTTTATAAATCATTAATTAATACCTTATTCTAGCCTTACTAGACCCTTAACTAAGAATCTCCCCTTTATAAGCTACTTTGAAAATCAATTAAATGTCCCTTGTGCTGTTTTGTCATCAGAAATAGGAAGCTTTATTGTCATCATATTAGCACGAGACATCAACATGATGAAATTCAAGGTGCTCTTCAAGTGCAAATTAAGCTTAATAAAAGAAAACATATCCAAATAAAGTAACTAAAAACAATTAAAAGTAGGTAAAACAGTAAAAGTATTCAAGTCAAGATTAAAGTGACTCGACAGTAAAACACACACTTAACAACACTGGGGCAGACATAAACACAGCATAAATAATAGCTTATTGTAGTATTTGAGTAAATAAATAATTATTATTGCACATGAGGAGGAGGTAGCAGCAGGTTATAGTTTTTTACTGTTATGATTTAATGATGAGTTAATTGTACACTGTTTAATACTTTAATAGTTTTGTGTTTTTTTTCATATGATTAGACCATCTTTGGAAAGTATTATTAAGGAACAATGACTGTTCCTCTGGTTCCACCTTATGAGCTCAAGACTGAGTAAAGCATATTGAGATCATAACTGATATACTTACTAACTATTAATAAGCAGTAATTAGGGGCTTATATGGGGGGAATGCTTAGTTAAGGTCTAGTAGGGGTAGAATAAGGTCTTGCAGAATAAGGTTTTTAATGACTAACAAATAGCTTGTATGTTACTGTTAGCCAACAGCTAATTAATGGTGAATATATGTGTCTTAACATAAAGTAGGGGTGCCAAACATACGGCTCAGGGGATGAATTTGCGAAATGTGAAAATGACAAGAAAATACTAACAATCAAGTATGTCCAGACCAATATGATTTAAAGTGGGCCAAACCAATAAATTACTATCAGAATTGTCTATAAATAATGATAAACATTTAAAAATAAAATAAAATTACATAAAGAAGTTGACATTTATAAACTATCATAAAAAATTTGAAAAACCTAAAATGTCTCTCAAGAAAAATGAGTGCATGTTACCAATATGCTGCCTGATATTAAATGTTTTGGGTATTTGTAGATCCACTGTAACTTGTAATGAACATGTTTAATTGATAAACTGAGGCATAATATTGTTAAAGATTTCAGATCATTCACATTATTCACATTTTTAAAGGATAGTTTATAGATATAAACATTATTATAATGTAATTTTACTTTTTTTTACTGTTATTATTTTACTGGTTCAGCCCACTCCAGATCATATTGGGTTGAATGTAGCCCCTTAACTAAAATGACTTTGAGACCCCTGATATAAAGTGTTACCAAAATAATATTTGTAACACTTAAATCAAAAGGGCATTGGAGTATACTTCAGAAAGGTTTTGCTACTGTGACCTGTAATTTCTATGATAAAAGTCATAAAAAGGCATTTCTTACAAAAAGGAGAATATTACCACCTGAATGTGTTTATCTTCTGCATGTCAGACATGATGTAATTTGCCAAAAACATCCATGAGTTTTTCTGTCTGACATGAGGCTCTTAAAGCAGACAGTGTTTTCCTTGTCATAAAAAATCTTTCGGCTCCATAGGTGGTCACACATGAAGCCAGTCCAGCCTGCCTGTGTGTGTGTGTGTGTGTGTGTGTGTGTGTGTGTGTGTGTGTGTGTGTGTGTGTGTCTATGCACATGTCTATGGAGTTGCCAAGCAGGCAGTCGGGCATCATGCGGCCACTGTATCAAACAACAGCAGTTGATGCCAGCCACACTTCCGCTCCTCACATGAAAGGCGGCAGGCGGCTGGGATGGAAATGGTTGCAGTTTGAAGAAGAGGGGGGAGAGGATGAGCAGGAGGAACGTAGGGGGGGTTGGATGGGTGGAAGCAGAGAGGGATGGACACGGCGAATAGATGGCCGAGTATCCCGAAGACACTGCCAGGCACCCAACTTCCCTGCACAGATGGAGCCACCTCATCCTATTCCTCTTGTTTCTCCTCATGCTGCCCAGCCCCAGAAAAGAACTGCACAGACTTTGTTCACGTGTATGTTAGAAATTTTACGTTTTTGTTTTTTTTTTTAATATTTGCATATGTGTATATATGATTTTTAATGCATGTGAGTGTGCAGAATTTGCAGCGAT
Source organism: Fowleria isostigma (assembly GCA_029814645.1). Classification (NCBI taxonomy): domain Eukaryota; kingdom Metazoa; phylum Chordata; class Actinopteri; order Kurtiformes; family Apogonidae; genus Fowleria; species Fowleria isostigma. The sequence continues at coordinate 32,282,505 of JAPTGZ010000005.1, read as the reverse complement.
GTAGGTACGGGTTATTTGTGGAGTATGAGGGGAAGGGGTTGGTGCAATGCAAATACTGTCGAAAAGAGAAAACTCAGGCCTCAGCTCATTTTTATGCATTTTTTTTTCTTTACGCTTACTAAGCTCGAATCAATCAATAAATAAAGCAAACGTGGGAAAAAAAGAAAACACGCATTTGTGGGCAGAAAATTGTTGGTGGATAAATATGTAAATGCCTGGTGCCTCTGTGAAACATTGCCATTGCCCTCCAAGCATTTTAGGCCTACTTTAAATGCAAACACATGAGTGATCAGAGTCAGAGCCTTGCTTGATAGCGCTCCTCTCGAGGAAGCTTTTATGACATGAACTCCCTTTTTTCTTCCCTCTCTCTCTTCTTAATCAGTTTGCTCCTCTCACATTCAATTAATCAACCACTCTCTTTCTCTTTCAGCCTGTTTCCTTGCTCACTCAGTGTGTTTACCACTTTCATATATTCAATTAACAAATCTCTCTCGATTATTCGGCCTACAGATTGTAGTCACACTAACGCAATGTTGCTGTCGTCCTGCTGTTCTTGGAAATCCTGCTGCACTTTATACTGCACAAAAGCACGGGGGGGGGAGGGGGGAAGAAAAAGAGTATGGAGAGAAGTGTGTGTTAGTGTGTGTGTGTGTGTGTGTGTCTGTTATATTTCTGTGTTC
>JAPTGZ010000005.1:32250325-32268811 GCA_029814645.1 Fowleria isostigma | reverse complement strand
GCTGAAAGAGTATGTGTGTATTCACTCACACACACAGTTATACATACATATAGGCATATATACACTGAAAGTAATTTCTGTAAGTTTACAGACAATTTTCAACATTAAAATACTATTTTCATATTAAACAGTACTAAGTTAGAAATGCATTCTGGGATGCTTCACTTGGAGTAACAGAACTGAGGTCCTTTACAGTACACTGATGTCTTAAATAACAGGAAACAGCAGTGTTTTCTGGAACCTAAATAGAATATTATGACGTGTTGGATGAGCAGCACGGGAGGTTTCCCAGCATGCATTGGGGCAAGGTATTTTGGGGTAGTTTCATGTGTTTGCAGTGTTCTAAGTTTGTAGGAAGTGTTGTACTTGTTAGATAGCAAAGTTATGGAGTGTGTTGCTCTTTTTGTCAGTTGATTTTGTATTTAATAATTATTTCTATTGATTTCATTTTCTTGTACAGTGAGCTAGGATCCTCCTGTGTTTGATGACTCTGTTGTGGTTGAAAATTGACAAGGCTGTTTGAAATCCATGTTTCTGGATTGGTATTGACTAACTACAAAGCTGTTGTATTAAATCACTAATACACACAGAAAACTGTGGCATTTAGTTACAAATGTATTAGAAAGTAAAATCATAATAAAGCAACAACACATAAATATACTGTATTTCGGCATTCCAGATGACTACTGTAGTGCACTGCTGTTTCTAACCATCGTTGGTATCTGCTGTCATTGTTTACCATGTTGACATGTGATTGTTGTTGTTTACCATGTTGGTATGTATCCCTTCTTACTACTGTTGCTCTGTAATTATTGTTGAAATATATGGTATTATAAGTTATGCAGAATATCAATTAGATAGGCACTATATAATATACCTCAGTTTTCCTAATCTATGTTAGTTGCATTACTAGGACTTTGAACAGATATGACTTTATTATTAAGGAAACAAATGTAGTGTGTTAAGTTGTATAAGTTTGAGATGAGGGTGGGATTTAATACGTTTTCTTCTTCCAACTCCTTTTTCAGCAGTATTGAATTTATTTTGATATTAATAGCGATATTACTAATGGCATTTGCTGATTATATTATGTATTTATTCTGTTATTAAATTTATTGTCCAGTTTAAATGGTTTTGTTTTGTCTTTTTCTGCTCAAAACAAATAAATAAATGAATGAAAAATAAATGAACAGTAATTTTAACACAACAACAGTCAGACATAAAACAGTCATTTTATATATGAATTCCATAATTATAGAAATACAAAAATGAGTACTGTGTACATACATACAATTATACATTAACACACATGCATACATATTTGAAAGAATGCAAACACAACATGGTCACATGCTGTAGACAGAAGAACATGCCACAGTTCTATTTAGGATATGGGGCTCAAAGAAGGTTAGTACACAAAATGACAATACTTGTTTCAAATTGCTTAGAAAAATCCACGCTGGCTCACACATCTGTCTCTCTCTCACTCTGTGGTCCATCCAGACAGGGTGAGTTGTGGACTATAAGCTCATTATTCAATTATCTGTCTATTGTGTTCTTTATGTGGGACTTTATTTAGACTTGACCTCATCTCAGGGGCCCAGAGGCAGCCACTGTTTCCTGACAGCAGGAGTGTGTTCAAGTACACATAATAATGGCTCCACCTGTCAGAAGCCAAAGCTGATCACTAGGGAAACCATATTTGTGGCTGACATCTCAACTTTTATCTCTGATTAAATTGTAAGAATCTTCGTGTTGGACACCCTAGTGGTCATAAGCCGTATGTTCCAGCTTTTCCCTCTGATTAAGCCCTCTTCAGATTTATTGGCCATGGGAAATAATGGGAAACACAGCGAATGTAGAAGTTTTAGGCCATTACTCATGGCTTTTATTGGCATGGGCTCTGTCTGGCATAGAGCCAGTGACCTGCACAGAGGACAAAGCAAGCAACGCCTCTCCTGGCTCCTGGCAAGGAAAAGCATAGCGGTGAGGGGGCGGCAAAAAGAAAGAGAGAGAGGAGAGAGAGAGAGGAGATGTGGCAGTGGTGTAGGTGGGTGGTTTGAGGATGGAGGAGAAGGAAATGGTTTAATAATTCAGTGGGAAAAACAAATTCCACTATTCTTAAAAACTTATCTCAAAACATGGTTCTCTATTCCTACATAGGATTTACAAAAGTACAAGAAAACAGAGGGGAAACAGGGATTTATAATAGTATCTAGAGAGAATTTTTGGCCCCCGAGGAAGCTGCATGGAAATGAGTCCTTCTGTGATAAAACTAAATTTCAAGTTAGAGATTGTGGGATACGAGCATATGGTGTGCATATATCATCTTAAAAACTGTGGCATAATTGAAAAGGTGACAAATGTGACTACTGATTTTTATTTTTTTTTGTTCCAGTGAATGGACATTTAAGAATAAGATATTTCTTTGTTAGTCCCACAAGAGGAGATTCCAGATTTACAGCAGCAAAGCACACAAGAACAAAAAAAAAGAGCAAAGTCAAAAATAAAGGCAAATTTTAAAAAAGCCATAAATACTATTCACAGCTGTGCACATGCTGATCATGCCACGGGTTGGATAGGGTAGATACTCATACATGCACCTATACACACATATCTACACACATAATTATACAAAGACATGTATACAGATTATATGAGTATTTATCACACTGCTAAGTTTTACATGTTGCACTTTTTTTTTTGACATGTAAGAAGCTCATATTTCTGTTCAAATCAAAGTGTTCAATTCATTCACACAATTATAATATTACACTATATGTGCTATTATTATTATTATTATTATTATTATTATTATTATTATTATTATTATTATTATTATTATTATTATTATTATTATTATGTGAGAAAAGTCATGTCCAGTTGTACATTTTACAAGTGATGAAAAAACTGACTTTGAGGGAAAATAGAAAAGTAAATTGCCATTCACTCCCAACTAAATGTGTTACAGTAAAGTTGATACTCATTTCTACAATTATTGATGCATTTCTAGGATTTTGCTAATTTAGGGTATTTTTTCTTTGAATTAGAAGTTGAGTTCCTCTGTAGTCTCAGCTAGCCAGACCTACCTCCTCTTTCATGGCTCTGTGTCAGTGCTGTAGATAAGTCCAGCACCCTCCGTTATCATTCTGGAATAGGGCTAAAACTTATCTTGGTTGTCTGGCTAGTTCTTTGGCAGCACTGAACACAAGATGCTGCAACACTACATTTGCAATATAGCATTGGGAGAAAAATTGTTTCGTTGAAGAATTTCATGGTATTGAAATTACTAAACCCATATCAAACAAAACAGACCATAAAAAGATGTGTCTTGGTCAGAAGGTGCTGGTTTCGGGCTGTGGTTGGAGCTTGGAGATTGTTAGTCTTTCACATAATGAGGAGAGCGACAATGGCAAAATCCTGACACTGCTGCCACAAAATGATGCAAATATTAACCCTTATACAGTAGAGTACTTTAATCCTGCTAGACTAGCTTCATGTTGTTTCATACATATAGGAAGTGTCATATTATTTTTTAACCTTCATCTTGTGTTAGGGTCGGCACTGACCAATTTTAGGTTTTAAATACAGAAAAAAAAAAAAAAACACATAAAAATTTGTTTATTGCATCAAAGTTTTTTGAAATTGTCAGAAACCTCTATTTCAACAAAATAATAAATTTATTTTCCACTAAATTATAAAATACTTGAGTTGAAATTATGACCTTTGTGTTGTTAGTGTTGGTTTGGACCCAGTTGTAAAAATAAGATTAGAAACCAATAATTAGAGCCAAAACTGAAATTATAAGTGCACTATCATCCAACACACCAACAGCCAGCTCCCCTAACAATCATGTCAGCTTTTGGAGATTCTCATTGTGCCTTATTATTCAGTATACCTGCACAAAAACAAAACAAAGAAAGACGGGCATTTTCCAGACATGTGAGGTCAGTTCAGTCTAGAGTTGGTGAGTGTCAGAGGTCACATCCAGGGCCCACATCAAAATATTAAAACCATTTTTTTCATGGACAAGGAAGAATAACAAGGTAACCAAAAGATGGGAAACAAACTGGATGATAAGTAATTGTTTTAATTGTATTTTACAGCTGATATAAGACACGGGTAAAAACCAACATAAGAGATGGAAACAAAAATAGAACACAAGAGGAAGGTTATGTGGAAATGTTAGTCAGTTAATATGCTCTCAGATTTTTTTCTTCTGCAAAATATATCATAAATGTATCATACAAATATACTCTCATCCTTCACCGTGTATTGTGCATAATGGTTGCACTGAATTTTCTTCCTTACCATAGAATGTCAAGGCTTTGCTGTTGATAACAGCTTGTTTAATAGTAGAGCAGAGTTGCAATCTGTGAGAGTCTATTTTATAAATAACTACAGAAAAACCCAATATTTCCTCACAGTTGCAAAGCTGACATTTTCACCTTAAAGTGGTGTTAAAAGATTACACATAACACACATATGTTTTTTGGTGTGCTGGGACAACTTTACATAATCTAATACATCTGAGTTGATATCAGGTCTGGGTGTAAAACGATTAAGTAACCTTGTAAACATCTACAAATGTTTGTTTTTTTTCCTGACTTATCAAAATGTAATCCCTGTCAGTGTTTCAAACTGTTTCTTAATTACACTTACTTTACTTTGTTCTGCAATGCACACAGTAGTATGTTGTGGATATGTTTGTGGTTACACAGTCACATGTACACACATGGTCTTCCCACCCTAATTCCTTGTAGAGGTCAAATCTCTTTTAATTGCTTTAATGCAGTAAATGGATCGATCACAACAGGCTACTAAAAAAAGGCCCTCCCCCTCCCCACACACACACACGCATACACACATCCATTAAAACATAATAAATGTGTGTACTCACATGGCAAACAAAAGCAGAGCTGTGCACACAAATGCACACAGCCTGGCACACATGCCAGCCAACAGAGACTGTTATCAGCTAATTAGTGCTTGTAGCTGCAGGGGCCAACCTTATTGACACTGCAATGACAGTCTCCTGGTTTGAGTGGCACCGTCAGTTGTGTCATTCTGATTCAATTATGTATAAACAGAAGCTGGGAAAAAACTTACACAATCTGCAAGAAAACACCACTTTGAGATTAAGAATGATTACTATGCTGGCAATCTGTCATATTGTGTGAAAACCAACCAGTCTTTGCCATCAATGCATGACTGACTGACTTACAGGCTGAATACATGAATTAATGAACACTTAAATTTTCATCTCCTTTGTACATCCCACACCATACAAATAGACATTACACAGACACAGCAACTGTTATATTGGCACTCAGCAGGGGGGTTGGGGGGGGGGGTGTTACACAAACTATTGTTTTGCTGTTCAAAATTGGTTCTCCTCTAGTCGGCTTTCTTTGACTCAAATGATCCTGATATCCTTTCACACATCACACTGAGCTGAAGGTTTTGGAGAATTTGCAGCAACATGAATTCTTTATGTTTATAATTTGATGAAATTTAGGGCTACATGTGTAATAGCTTTCAGGGGTGTTGAATATTCCTGGAAAATGAGCCCCAGGCTAGGATACCTAGAGCCCATTGCTTATATCAATAACCAGAAGGCTTGGAAAAATATGGAGAAACATAATTTCCTCAGTATTTTCTTGTAATACTTAGGGAAATTGTGTAGTAAACCCTGATAAACACTTTTTTTTTTTAATTATTTGAGTCAAAGATGTGATATTTTAGCCAGAGAAAACATGATATGTAACTATAGACTATGTTGTATAACAGAATTGTAATATATTTTGATTTATTATTATTACTTTTTGCTTATGTCATAATGATCACTTAAAGTTCATTTTGTTTATTTGTAGTTTGGACATACACACAACAATGAGCAACACATACATCAGAAGAGAAAAATGTGCCAAAAACACCCCGAACTTTAGTCTAACTCCACTCCTGTTTGTAACCCATAAAGACCCAAACATCCATCACCGACCAAAAGCACTTTGTGATGGACACAGCCACATATGACTGACCGGGTGTGGTGGAGGCTCCATTTCCTGTCTGATGTGGCCAAGGTGTGGAGCTAAACTTTATGCTGCAGCTCCATAGTTGGGCTGAACCATGGGCTGTGCTATGTTGGGGGGTGGGGGGGTGTTTGAGTAATTATTTTGTTATGTTATCGTTTATGTCCATTTTGTTTTCCCCTTTTTAGTTTAATGGTTTATCCAAACCACTATATATTTCCCCCTTTGTTTCTCAGTTTGTTCAGTCAGGTTTGGTTGGTTTGCTTCATATATGAGTCAATGTTCTCAGCCTTAGTTGCTATTATTTTGAGCACAGTTGTATAAGTTGACCTCTTTTACATAACTGTTAAAACTTTGATTTGTAATAATTTTTTGAATATCTTTTTGGGTGAATAAAAACCCACAATTCAACCTTTTAATCCTGTCTCCTGGTCACCTTACCGCTTGGTCCCTAACACGTCTGCTGATCTAAACTGTTTAATACTTGTTGATCCACTAATCCTATAAATACATCTAAATAATTGGTGTAAAATGCAGTTTGTCATCTTTTCATGGTCATCAGATATGACCCATTTGGATGTTCAGAAACTCCGTAGTTACCATGGAAACATTGTCATCTTCTACAACATTGATTCACCAGTAAAACTTGTGTAACAGTGGATAGAAATGCTTGGTTTTTGTTTAGTTAATGATATACTTCACTGAAAAAGTCACTTTTTCCATCAGTTTTCACTCTTTTGATGTAATAACCTTCAATATAAAACTCAGCTTTTATGAACATTTGCATGATCAGCGAATTAAATACAGTAAAATATCCAATTTATACTGATAAAATGCAAAATACAGAGGATAATATAATAAATAATGATAAATTAGGTTTACTTTATTTTGAGCTTATGCACTCTATGTACAATACTATGCATATTTTTCATGTATACTTCTCTAAGCATAATTCTATATGCAAATTATTCATGTATAATTCTTGGTGTATTTTTTCTGCTTATATTTTGCATGTCTAAATCTATATGTATATTCCCTGTGTATACTTCTTTATGCAGACTTGCTCATGCTCATGCATATTTGTGCATATGGGGTTTTATTTATTTATTTTTTTGCAGTCTTTCTATGTATATCTGTGTACACATAATGAAATGTATATGAACAGTACTGAGTATTGTATATGTATATAATTAGCACTGAGCTCGTAACCTCGAAACAAACTAATAAAGATGAACTAAGCTAAATTAAAGACAGAAAAATATCTGATTTATACTGAAAAATGCAAAATACAGAGGATAATATTATAATAAATAATGATGATAAATCACTTAAAAAAAGGCTAAATATATAGGACATGTAATTTGGGAACTGCCAGAAAAGTAGCGCTGGGTGTTCATGGGTTAAATTATCTGACTTCTAAGCAAACCAGAACGAAAGAACCTCCACACGCAGGACTTTGTACAGTTTGATAAATCAAGAGAAACTGCCAGACACACTGTGTAAATGAGAATTATTCAGGATATGCATAGTTTATGAAACTGGCAGTCCCCGCACCTAAATGGAAAAGCATAGAATTGAGCTAAAGAAAGTAGAAAAGAAAGAGAGGGAGGTTGAAAGACGAACACCAAGACAGAGAAAGAGAAAGTGAGGGAACGAAAGAGCAGCATAGGAACTGAGAAAAGGAATGAGCGCGACAGGGAGAGGGAGGGAAATTTGTAGGGAGGGAGAGAGAGAGAGAGAGAGAGAGAGAGAGAGGCTGCAAGTCGGCTTGGTTGCCAGTGTTTGCCTCTGCTTCTCCAGCAGCGGGAGAGATGTGCGTAACATGCAGCGGAGAGCGGTGATCATCATCTGCGCGCCGCATCGCCGGGCTCTGCTGTGCGCACTCGAAGACACAGACACATCGAGGGGCGCACCCAGGTCCGCTGTGTGTCGTGAGGGAGAGTCTGGCCGAGCAGACGAGACAGTGTTGAAGAAGAAACAGAAGACAGAAAAGAAGTGGCGTGAGGAAAAGATGCCAGCCCCTCAGACGGTGATCGGGGGTTAATCGCCCCACTGTTTGGAGCCACTCTGACGCACCGAAGCCAAAGCGCATATCTGTGTCGTTGGACGGAATCCACTCTGTGTTTTGAATATTAACCGGACTATAAAGTGGGTTTTTTTTTTTTTTTTTGTTTGTTTTTTTTGTTTTTTTTTTTTTTTGCTTGAAGAGGATGAATACTCAATTACATGAGCATCAGATTATGAGTCAGTGCGTGTCTGTGAGCTGAGCTGGAGTGTGTCTCCCGCCGCACGGCTGTTTCGGTCCGATAGAAACCTTCCTACGCCAGGATGCAGCTGCTCAGAGTTGCGTGGGCACTGACCGGAGCGGCGATCTGCTGCTTTCTCATTCTCCTTCTACACTCCCGCCTCCTCAAAGAAGGTAATCACTCCGCATTCAATCACTTTTGATGCGCGTCGAATGCGCGCAGCCTTCCCGACAGTTTACATGAAGTTTTCCGCAACGATAATTTTAATACACCGTGATTCCATCGCTCTGGCGCATACAGGGCTGTGGAGTTTTCCCGTCAGTGGCGCTGAAATAAAACCCAATCCATAGGATACAAATGCCATTTTATCTGCGTAAAAAGCCATTTCTCAAGCACCTGCAATTGCCTTATCAACAAGTTATCCGACAGAGGATGATCGGTTAATTTTCGGGTCAAGGAAAGCAGATGTTGTTATTTAAGATGTGCATAAAGGAGAATTTAAAAGACAAAAAATAGAAAAGAAAAGAAAAACAACAGTTCACTGTTTGTATTTAAAACTGATTTGTTGTAAACGTTTTCAATAGATGGCACTAGAGTCTAGCTTTAGGGTAACATTGAGGTCAAGCGGTTACAGTCATTCCATTACCTCCTATTGTGTATTATGCCCTTTATATGTTCAAGCTGGTATAAATATCAGTCTCGATCATCATTTACACACCTCCCGGCAGAGGCTCAGTGATTTGATACACTCTACAACGTGTCTGTCATCATTGCCATGCGGTATGGATGGCACCGCCTGCGGACAAGGCTTCATTGTGCCAATTCGCGCAGCTTTTTGGGATATTTAATTGAGTTCCATTTGCTGACATTCAAGTGGATGAATGACATGTAATTTAATGACTTTGGCAATCATCAGAAACCAACCGGCATCAATCAAAACTTAACTGATATTGCAGTGAGACAGCTTATCCCCTGTAACAAGTCATTAATTCCACCTACAGTGTAGCATAATAAATACAAATCATACCTGTCTACAGGGAGATCTTTACGCAGAGGTTGAGTACACTTACTGCTCAAACTCCTTATGAAAGTCAAATGGTGTCACCCAGGGATTTACTGTACTGTTTGAACCTGGCACAAAAAACAGCGCTTAATATTGCCTTTATACATGTATATACCCTGGGGCGAGCAGACTCTCTTTGGCACTTAGGGATGGTCATGGGTCTCCTTTCTGCTGGTTTTAGAGAAGCGTGGCTTGGAATGGCCTGCCATCGCTTCCCTGCCTCAGGCCTTGGGCAAATATTCAGGTCAAGCAGTGGCAAACAGTCTCTCCTCACCGTGGTGAGTCCATGACTACTGCGGGGTAGGAGAATGTCCATCCACACTAAGAGAGGGGGAAAAAAAAACAAAAAAAAACTTGTCCGTCAGCCAACATGGGAGACAAGGGGAGTTCAGGATTTTGTACTGGCACATGTCCCAAAGCCTTCCTTTCCAGTTTTAATTTACTCTGGCATGCTACCCTTTTCTACAGAGGTCAAAAAGAGGACTGCGTGGCCACCAATGGTATAGAAAAGTGCTGCTCATGGCACTGTTAATGTAAGGGACTCTTGTTAGATTCAAGCCATCAGCATTGTTGAGCTTGATGACTGGCAAGGCAATATTTTTGACCTTCACCACAGAGTTGTTTGTGTGTATCGTGTTATGCTTTTATACTGAGGTGTTTTTTTTTTCCTAAGCCTGCATTTTCTTTGCTTTCATACTTGATACTGTATAACTTTTGTGACTGTTGGTCACATTGTGGCAAGATGACGCAGTTTCAGGTTCATTATGGGTTGTAAGGTCCCTATTGAAATCTACTGGAGAGAAAATGAGGCACATAAAGGAGGGTTGAGAATATGCTCACTTCAGGCTACAAGGCTGGCCAAGGTCAAAGCACGCTGTAAAGGCTTATAATACATACTGATAAAATGAATTCAAAGGACTGCATTAGCGACAGTCTTTTGGGGATGAGGATAATGAAAGACATGCACAAGGGGTTTTAAAAAAGAACAGACCCTTTTTTGATCTTGTCTCGCATATTTGTTCATCAGCATTGTGCAACACAGCCAACTCTAATGTGCTATGAGCAAGAGGAGAGAAAATGTATTTGTCTCCTCTTTCCATGATAGAGATTATTCATATATTTCCATGTTTACATTAAATGATGTTTCATATTGCTGTTGCTAGTGTTGTGCATAGATGGTGTCTTAGTAGCGTACTGGTAATGGCAGGAGAGCTAGCTAGCCATACATATTACATGGTAATTTTGTCATTGGGGAAGGTGCACTAAAAATGTCACCCCCTGCCAGCCATTCGATGGCCCGATCTTTATATTTTTGGAAGTTGTACACCTCATTGCATCAGCTATCTTGCATAATGTGGCACGGGATCTCATGCACAGAGAAATGAGGATGCAGAGAGGGTGGATTGGGAATGGAAACATATTAAAACATTATGCATAGGGAATGTGGATGAATTTTGCACCATAAATTTCTCACACTGTCCACTTCAATAATTCAAGCAATGGAGCAAATCCCATTTTGCTCTTCATGGGCCAAGATATTTGTCACATGGCAATAGAGAGCTTGACAGGTTCGTGGAATAGTTTTTGGTACCCTGGTAAATTCAGGGTAATGTTAAAAAATAAATAGCATATGAAACTGTGACAGTCACACCATGAAGAGCAAGTGCACCTTATTACTCAAGGAGCAATGAGTTTTTTAAATCAGCAAAATTATGGTGCTTGACAAGATTTCATGTTAAATTCAGAATTATTAATTTAGTTGAAGTGATGAATAGTATCTGTAGAAAAGTTATACAAATTATGCAAATAATGAATAAATTTAGCACTTCATGGAGAAGAAATAATTGTCATTATCTTAAATGATTAGTTGCGTTTGTCTCTTGGTGTTAATTACCACAATTACAGTGCCATGACTGAAGTAGACATCTTCATCTAACATACAAGTATTTTTGCTTCTACTGGTTGACATCATCCTGCATTTGTAAAAAAAAAACAAAACTGTTTTTAAGTAGCTTCCAAGTAGTTTTATACCAGTCATATTTAGATATGAGGCATTTTTACTTTATTCTTATTATCCAAATTTAACCATTTAGCAAGGTTTATTTAGTTGTGGCACACAATTTCAATTTAAATGCAATAATTTGTAGCTGCAGTGGTTGGTATTTTTTAGCATCATTGTACAAAAATTATAAAATTACCTTTCAGTGTGGGTTTTGAATTCCTGATGAAGGCTTGAGACTGAAACACATTGAAGTGTTTTAAGGTCTACACATGCCCATGCCATGAGAATAAATGCACTTTGATATTTAAAGAGAGTGCCTTGGCCTTTTCTTCCTGCTTGTCATCCACTTTATGAATCCCTTTTTCCAAAGATCACCTCAAAAAAACTCTTTTTGGGTCCTAGATGCATTCCTCCCCATGATTTTTTTTTTTTTTACCTTTCAGTGTGTTGTGACTGACATGAATCAATAATCGTATCCCCTTCTCTGGACTCTGTTTTCAGATTCTATAAAATCTACCCAATGATGGTTTAATCACCTGTAACTAATGTAATTACCAATCACTGTTCAGATTCCATTGCAGCTTTAGTGCTCTACACCAGAGGTTCCCAAGCTTTTAAACCCAAAACCCCTTAAAACGATGGTACCAGAAACTGGGGACCCCTACTATCCCCGACTGAATCAAACAAACAATCAAAACGTGTTCACAGAACTCACGTACTAAAGGCATATCCAAACATGACTATAACAACACAAAAGAACAGAACAGCCTCATAGCCACGGGTCGATTTAAATGATACTATGGCATATTTATCACATTGCATTGTGGATACTGTACATTTACTCATAATGTTCTGTTTTATGTGCAGGGGTTCAAGGGGGGTTAATGTTTATTGAGGCTAATGTGTCTGTTATACAACATTTACTGGTCTTTTTTTGTTTATTTTTATTAACGTGACACAATTAGTCAAACTTGTAGGCCCAACAATGACCAACCTGTTTGTCGTTGGCAAGTTGTTGCTTAAGTGTCATTGCTCTTAGTTTCTCACTTGCAGAGAAAAACGTATTCTGTGTTCCTTTTGTCATACATAGTAATCTTCCTACTTACAGTTTAAGTGCTACAACAGTGTCATTGATCTGTCGTAATCACCTCAGGGGCCACATTAACAGAATTCTGAAAATCATTTTGCGATCTCACCGTTGGCCTCTTGCGACCCCCTGAGGGTCCTGACCCCCAGTTTGGGAACCCCTTCTCTACACTATTGCTCATTACAGATAGCAGCATGAAATACTGTCAGACTTTTATTTTTTTTAATCTTCAGATTTACTCAAGAAGGAGTGAGCTACAGAAGGTGTCTATTTTCAAATTCTGGTATTTTTCTCCGTTTGACCCCTGTAGCTTTTATGTGTTTTATTCATTTCTTGCATGTGGTGTCTGTACATCTCTGTGGCCTTTCAGATCCTCCTCCTCCTCCTCCTCCTGAGGAAGCCACCAAACTACCTGGTTGAAGCTATTGATCCTCAGGTAAAACCACAGGGTGAGCCGTAATGGGCCAAAGTGACAGAAATATGTGCATTCATCCACTGCCCCTGACATCAGGGAACCAGAATCTGTTTTCATTTATCGCAGACAGAAGCTGAGTCCTGGGGATCCTTTTTTTTTTAAAGATATGGATTAGACTGGCATCCTGCTCCATGACAGCTCCGCCGTGAGCCTCAGGCAGATTTGGGTCAAACAGTGACAAACGCTTTGTGTTATGCATGTACTTGGCTCCATGAAGAAAAGGAAACCCTGTTTTGTCTTAAGTCATGTATTTAGAAATGAAATAACCTTATGTCTGCACTCACTAGTTACCTTTCCTTCTACCATTCATTTTTCTAAAATCTCTTGTTAAAAGCTGTGTCTGTCCATATGTTGCCAGCTTGTTTTACACCTCGTGACCAGTGCCACGGCTTATTCAGGGAGACACTGCAGCTTGCAAGTTACATGAGAGGTTGTCAGGTGCACTTTTACTTTAAGAGGTCCATGTGGAACAATGCCTAATCAGGTCACCTTTAAAAAGCCCTTAACTCAAAGCTCGGGTCAGTGTATGAAAAAGGCTATATTCCTTGTCAGTGCACTCAAATGTGTGATGCCCTCAATCGCAACCTTCAAAGATGTAACCCCCTCTGGCTGACGCTGGGGGCTTAAAAACTTACACGTTTATGCAGATACAGGGCATAAATATATGATGGCAAATTCACTAAATGTTCATTTAGCAGGTGTCACATAATACCTGGATACACAAGTACAATACTTGAAGACTGCCAGACAACTGCTCATGCTGTATATTCCTCTTTATGGTGTATTGTATTATTTGTCTGTTAATGTTTGGAGATATTAGTCCAGGTTTTTAGATGTGCCATCTGTGAATGCTGTGTTGCGGTTTAACGTTTATATATTAATTCATTTGCTGCCTTGGAAACAGAGTGCTGTATGCATTTGTGGCACAGTTATTAGATGACATAACTACTTGCCAACCATCACCTGTGTCTGAAAGGTGTAGATTGTGTAATTGCAGTCAAAACCAGTGGGCTCCCAGTTCAGTGTGACAGCTACAGCAGCAGAGGTGTAGTCATTAAGCATTTCTTTCTTTTTTTAAGAATCTATTATTAATCTGCAGAAAGGAAGGATTTTAGAGAATTTAGCCCTGAAGCACAGCTTTAGGCTCAAATGACATAAAGATAATATGCGTGTATTTAATGCTGCAGTAATACTCCTTTAGCATACAGAAGCAATGTAGATGTCACAGTGAAGGTGTTTTACTTGGTAAATCCTTAGTGATGTCAAATCCCTCACAGCAATGGCATGCATAGGTAAGCAGAGCATTTCTCACATGTAATCTGCTGTAAACCGATTTAAATTGGGCACAATTTATCTTTAATGGCCAGTATCAGCTGTAATCCATAAGGGTAATACACATTAATCAATTGTTTAATTGATTCATTACTTAAAGGGTTTGTTAATTAATTCACTTCAATTAATCAATCACAGTTGCAGTGGAAACCTGTGGTGGTTTTTCAAGGTAATCTAAGCCTACCTCTAATGACCCCCTTGTGTCTTGTGTTCAGGTGGTCTTTATCTGTATGTGTGCATGAATGATCCAGTACGTAGTCATGGCACTGTTCTTCACAGTTCCTATTGATTGTGCTCAATCTTGGACCATAAAAAGTGTGCACTATTGCACCCTGTTTTCCTAAAGTCTTATTGATTGAGTTTTGGCAGTGCTGTGGGACAATAAAAAAAGCAGTGGTAGGAGTTAGACTCTAATGAAAAGCTGGCTGTTAGGATCCTCTCTAGGTTCCAGTTTTACTGGAGAGAGTCATTGGCCTTTGGAAATAGTGATGTCAGAAAGACATCGACCTAACACACTTCATTCCTGCCCTTCCACCCATGAAGTGCCGTCTAAAACTCCCAGAGGCCCTACCAATCCAAGCTTGAAGACATCGAATTGAGTTACTCTGTAAAACCTTGAATCAGCAAGGACATGGGATGCTACGTCTTACATCCTCAGGCACATTAAAGTAATACAGATGCTAGTGATAAAAAGTGTAACACATGCTGTAAATTGTGGCATGGCACAGATCAGCAAGCTAGCACAGATTGCTAGATTGGTTTCTGTGCTCTTCCTTGATGTGTGGTGTGGGAAATGCATAAAGGATGGAATGATTTTAATAACTGCAGCTGTATCTTTAATTAAAACCTCATCCAATAGCCAGGGAATGTGTTCTGGTCACTAAGATCTGATAGAGATTGGCTGTATTAATTAGTCATGTGAGTGCTGTACTCATACACATCCGGGAGGGGCTGAAGGAGGAGGGGCAGTGTTTGGCTGAAGACACACTCACACACTGATGAACAGAACAAGGAGGAGGAGGGCCAGTTGTTTGAGAGGTTAGAGACTAGTGGGGCCATTTGTCTATCCACTTGTCAGCTGGTGGAGAGAGATCCTCTCAGATCAGCGTTTTACTCCAAGGAAGGGCGGATTCCTCTGGGTCCATTCTTGCAACATTGGCAACATGTCATTCATGACTATCTCTCAAAGAGGAGATTGTCCCTCCCCTATGCAGTAAATAATGGAGATGATCCGGCCTAAGCTTACAGTGTATTTATCAAGATATACAAGCGGAAAGAGTGCTGATTTAAGGGAACTGAACCGGACCTCTCATAAGCTAACTCCAGACTATTGATTCCGTGACCACCAGGGTGCTTGAGTGTGATACAGCTGCATGTTTCTCAGGAAATGATGGGCGAGCAGTGTGCTCACCCTTCTGTGGTTTCAATTTGTGCTTTCCCGCTGTGTCAAAGGTAGAGATGAGGTCACTCCCCCGTTCGATCAATCGCTGTGTCTCTGTTCATCTAACTAATCAATAGCTACTTAAGAAGTTTGATCTTCTTTGTGCATTAGATCACAGTCATTTGAATGGATTTAGAGATGAGGTTTTTCTGTCCTCACAAAAGCTTGGCCCGGGAGCCCATTGTGACACAAATGTGGTGCCTATGATAACAGGCTTCGTCATGCTTTATGGATCGAGAGCATTCGAAGTGTTTCTCTATTTCCATCTGACAGAAATGTAGGTTTAATCTGACATTAGGTTGGCTATAGCGCATTAGCTTTTTGTGTCAAAGTGGCACAATATTACCGATGCTATGCTGCTCCACCGAAACAAATTGCATGTTACTCTTTAGAAAACTAATGGAGGCTTTATCGATTTGAACAAGGCCAGCCACTTGCTTTGTCCCGGCTGTCAGATTGTGTCTAAAGCAATTTCATAAAGATCATTATTTTCTTTCTCGGGATGTCTTGCAGCTAAACAAGATCCTCCTTCGTTCGTTCCTGCCTTTTGTACTGCTTATGGCGGCAGCTCTTATGGTCCAATTGAAAATGAATTAGAATAGAATGACACATAATGAAAATCACTAAAAAACATTGGCACGTCACATCCCCTTAGGTTGTTGCACCCTTGAATAGATTGCTTGTGGGATTCCAATTTCTATTCTCAATCTAATGCATGAAGAGAAAATGGGTTTAGCTCACTGTAAAGGACAAGCCATAACATTATGGGTCATAACAAGCAGTGTCACTCATTTATCTTCTAATGCCATTATACCATGTAGTGGGAAAGGTGCTGATATGGATGTTAGTCATGGAACAAAGTGAGATAAGTCAATGTATTTGCTGCACTTACGATGATCATCATTAGCATAATTGATGTAGCTGGAAAGAAGTACAGTGTCAAATTGTAATCTAACAGGTTGCTTGAATGACATTATTCAAATTGATGCATATGTTGCCTTTGTAAAGGAGAGAAAATCTGATATTTGGAAATTTGTACTGTTTATATTATCTCAGAAACTGTGAACAATAAGTGCAGTATTATTTCTTAATGTATTGGTTGTATAGATTAAATCAATTTATACAAAAAAAGTATAAAAATTATATGATTTATACATTTAATCAAATATGTTTTGAAAATGTTGTATTAAACGTAAATACACCTTAAATGTGTTGGAAACCCTCATCATGGGATTTTTCAATGAAATGTACTGTGGAAGCAGAGATTCCATGCAGCACTCACTCTGCATCTGTCAATAACCCTCCTCTCCTTTCCTTTTTTTTTTTTTTTTACAATTCTTACATATAGGTTTATGCTTATGTTTACAACTGTCGATACAACAACAGGGATTGAAAAAAAAAGGGAAAAATAGACTTTCTCCTTCGTCATAATCATTACAGTCTATTCCACATGGGGTAGAGGAACTTCATTATTGCACCTGCAGGGACTGTTAAAATCAAACTCATGAATACAGAATGCTTTCTTTCGTGTTGCGTTGTTTCTTTACGGCACTGCTGCTAGGGAATTTTAAAGCCACATTCTTCACTTAAAAGTAATACATACAGGATATACACATTGCAATAATTTACAAGTTATGCTCTATATTCACTGCTATGGGTGCTAAAACAGGCTGAGTTTTCTATCTGTCTGCCTGAGCTCAGACAAAAGTATATGTAAGAGGGCAGGTGGTACACCACTTTCTCAAACCTGGTGTTTCATCATCTGAGAAGTAATGCACATTTTTCTATTTGGTATGCATTGATGTGCACTGATGTGGTCTGACTCTGCTACATATCTTTTTCCTTTCATATCATTGACTTAGCTAGCCTCTCGTCCCCACACAGATTCCACAGTCATTCCCCGTTATTCTATATTTTAGAGGTTATTACCGAGAAATTCACAGTAAGGGCACGAATCAGATGTACCCTGGATAGCATTTCACCACACAGTGTGAAACACAAAAAGGTGGAAAAAAAATCATATTTTAGTAATGATATGTATTCAGCAAATGAAATATGCCATGCTTGCACATTTGCCTTGCTGAACAGACAATAAATTATACCTTATGCACAGCCACATAAGCCCAGGGATAATACCACATTCAATGAGTTGAAAGGAAATGGGGCTTGTGGGATGCAGGAAACAGAATGCCCTTGCTTAAATCAAGCGGCGGGGAGAGGAAACATTGACATGTAGGCCCTGTTGGTGCGATTTACCTCCTGCATGCGTTCTGGCGTGCCTCGGAGCATGTCTGTACGATGAGGCTGGCATGTAAACACCCAGCCTTGCTCTCTCTGCAGAGGTGCATTTACTGGATAGCAGATAAACTTTATGGCCACAAACGTCTGCACACAGCAAGTTAACATGCAGAGGTATACTGACAGGTACAAATGCAGACACATGCATACACGCACACACTCCTGGAAATTATACACGGCACCTTGACAAAGTGTATTCCCTATCTCATATGGAGAAATCCTGTAGCTCCGAGTCTAATTTATCAAACAGACTGTGAGAAGGAGTGTGTGAAATTTTGTCATACATTCCAACTATACATTCTTCTTCAAGATAGTGAATAAAAGCTATATGCAGGGGTAGATGAGCACACACAGGCGCAGAGGCAGCCATGTATACATATGCATAGACATCCACATAGGGTCACATACCCACACACACACACACACACACACACACACACACACCCACACACACACACACACACACACACACTCAACACACAGAGCGGCAGGTTCTGATGGGAGTCTAGA
>JAPTGZ010000005.1:32167621-32182492 GCA_029814645.1 Fowleria isostigma | reverse complement strand
GTTCTCCATAAGTACCACAACATATCTTGCCTACCTAGAAATTTGGATAGCCGACAGTCTGATACAACTTTCCCCTTAAACAACAAATATCATCACGCTTTAAACTCGTCACACTCCTACATATTATGTATTTTATTATATTCTCATAGCAATTATTACTGATGATATGTACTTTATACATAATGGTAAAAGATCCCACACAAACATATATGCAGACACACAGACACAGGGCTGAGGTCTGGAAATGTCAGTCAGCACACTATCTCATTATTTCTGCCTCTTGAAGTTTCATGAGTGCAGAGGAGCTATTTGGGACACAAATTCACTTCACCAAAAAACCTCAGGCTTTTTAAAAAGGGGCTTGACAGCTTTTAGTGTGCAGATACTCATCAAGGCCGCCAAACGGGTGGAATAATCTTATGAAAATCAGGCAAGGCAATAGACTGGAAAGGAACAAGCATGAGAAGGAAAAAGAGGTGAAGAGAGAAAAACTGTGGAGGGGAGATGAGATGAATAAAGGAAGGGACAGAATAGAAATGGGGGCAAACATAAAAGTGCAAAAAACAGAAAATAATGGTTGCACAGAAGGGAGAGATGAGGGGAAAACAAGACAAGGGAAAATTAGCTGAGAGGAGATGAGCTGAGAGCACAGGAAAGGGGATAGAGAGCTGATGGCTAATTACAAAGTGCAGGGATTTATTTCTTTGCATTGGGTTTTTCTCTTGCATTCCACTGAGCCGTGTTTTAATTCCTGCTAGGCTCCATTCAGGTTTAGGGAATGTCTGCCCACGACTGCAGGTCAGATAGTACAGTTAATTATCCTGACAGCAGATCCACTGTAAAAGGAAACATTGGAGGGGGATTTCCATGATGAAAGCAAATCTTGGACTCTTAATGGTACTCAATTGGGCTTTTTTCTATCCGCCTTTAGTTTGATTTTGTTGCTTGACACGTCAGCAAGGAGATTAGTCTGTGTGTGTGTTTCTGAGGGCACAGCAGAAATATGGTACATCTGCAGTGTTACTTGTGCTTTTGCATTATTTAGCTGACACTCATATTCACATTTAAATCAAGTGTTATAGAGGAGTGATCAGAAAGAGCTGGATGTATTGTGTTAAATGTCTGTGCAAATGTATGGGGTGTGCATATTTTCAAATGCTGCAAAGTCATTTGTATATTTACAATATGAAGAACAGCACAGGGACAAAATTTGGACAGCTTTATAACACCCCTTTGTGAAATAAATAATTTGCTTAAAAGAGCAACTTGCTATTACTGGGCAATGGAGGCCTTTAGTAGCACATTCGTGCATAAGAGCAAAAGTGCACAGAGGTGGCAGTGAACACACAAAAAGAGCAGACAGAAAAAGCATATGAAAGCTCATGCATATTATGTTTTTGTGTGATTGTGTGTTCTAATTTGCAAAAAAGTATTCATTGGGGTGAAGCAGATAACAGTTAACTCTTTCCCTCTTGGATACTTACTAGGAGTAACCCATATAGATGCTACTAGGGCTACCCATGGAACATTTTGTTTTTCCAGTGTGTTGTTTCTTTTTTTCAGTGGCTACAATTGTCACGACTTTGGAAAACCTGGGAAAAAAAACAGTAAAAATGTATTGATGTTTTTCATAAAAAATATGGCATGAAATTTCAAGGAATAAACAACGACAAAATAAAAATCAAGTTAAAATACAGTTTACAGAATGTGAAGGGGTACCATGGACTCAGACTGATGATTTTTGACCCTCTTGCCTACTGTAGCAGCGCTCTGATTTCATGTGAAAATGGAGGAAGAGGAGAAAGTAGTGGACACTAGGGATGCAATGGGAAAACCGTGTACCGTTTGGTCCAGTTTGATCTGCTGCAGCAGTGGCTTGTGCCTCTCTCTCTCTCTTTCTCTCTCTCTCTCTCTGTCTGGACTATAGGCTATGCGGGCCAATGCGTCGCTGTCCGAACTGACGACGTAGGTAGTGGTGCGTGACGTCCACACGACCATAAATCCAGCTAGACTCAACACACATCCAATACTGTGACATGCCATCATAAGGAAATGCGTATGGTAGATCAGAAAAACAAGTATGATGTATCATTTGCAATGGCACTGAAAAAAGAAGCTCCTCCCACTGCCTACTAAGACAGCAGATTTCATGACATTGTCATTTATGTTTAAGAAATAATTAAAATGAACCAGTGAGACTGGTAAATTTAAATGTGTTTTCATTTTTTCTTTATAATATGTAGAACAAAACACATCCACACAGTCACACTGTCCATCTTTACAGACAATGGTTTCTCATCAAATTTGTTATCTTCATTAGGTGATTTTCTTTAATCTTTGTTTCATATTAAGCGTATTTCGTATCGTGAGCCCTGTTTCGTATTGTTTTGTGAGTTGACTATTTTGTTGCACTCCTATTCATTGTACATGATGTTCCAAATACACTGTGCATGTGTGGTGGAGTATCGCTACAGTAACTCTATGTGAAAACATGTCTTTATTCAATTAAATGTAGTAATGTAGCTGTTTTTAAATAAATGTGAAGTCCCCCATATGTGTTGTCCGACATCAGCAGCCCTTTGACAGACTGCTGATTCTGCTACCTGCTCAGGCTGTATCTGATGTGTACAGTTTGTAATTATCTTAGCACATCTTCTTATCTGAACATCATCTCTTGGTGAGTGCTGCACTGCATTTATTATAGCTGATCTGATCTGTCTGTGGGTCTACTTTCTTTCCCCTCTGCCTGTTTTCATTCTATCTTTCCCTCTCATGGCCTCCTTCTCTCATATAAACATCTTTCTCGTACCATCTCAGGCTTGGCATGGCATTAGACAGAATTTATTAGGCCAAGATGCTGGCTGTTGACATGAGTGTGATCTACCATTTGGTGCAAAGATAAGTGTCCCATGGAGGGTGTAATAATGTTCTTTCCCTCTCTACTCCTTATCTCCTGCTGATGAAACCAGGGATTGATACATTCCCAAACATATACAGCATCAGCTGTGTATGTGTGTGCTTATGTCTGCCTTTGCCTGCCTGTGCATACTGGTGTGCCTGACTGCCTGTGTGTGCAGATCGGTGGACACTTTTAATGGATGATTTAATGATGAATGGAAGTTTTAAAATGAGCCATAGTGATAGTGTCACAATCAGCCATGTTAATGCTGGCAAATCATTCTTTTTTTTGTGTGTGTGTGTGTGTGTGTGTGTGTGTGTGTGTGTGTGTGTGTGTTAGTGACTAGGCATGTAAACAATTCATTGACTGTCAATTAATTGTTGATAAGAATTTTTCTAATTAAATTACAATAACTCTCATTTAATTTCCCTTTTCCACGGTGGTATTTGTGGTAGTAGTGGGTACCACTGGCTTGATTGCTGATGTTGAATATCAGGGGGAGTCATACCTGTCCTAGACCTGTCCAAGGCTGCTGACTTGTTTGCGCTGTGATGCCACAGCTGGGATAGCTGGTCATCAGTGATTTTTCTAGAAAATTTTACCTTGGTTGGCAGGAGGTCTTATCAGGGTGGCATGGGAACATGGTTGGTAAATGGTCGGTACATATGTAGCGCTTTTATCCAAAGCGCTTTACAATGCAAGCCTCACATTCACCCATTCACACACACACTCATACACCAGTGGGGGGCCTGCTGCCATGCAAGGTGCTACCAGGCCTCACTGGGAGCAATTTGAGGTTCAGTGTCTTGCTCAAGGACACTTCAACATGTGGGCAGTTGGAGGCAGGATTTGAACCGCCGACCCTTCGATCATTGGACGACCCACTCTACCAACTGCGGTACATGGAATCTCTATATACAGTATGTGGGAATGAAGTCAATGACACTTTTAAACTCATTTTTGAATTGTTATGCAATAAAATAGAAATGTATGTCATCTTTAGTTTTATCATAATTATGGATGAAATGAGATACATTTAAAGTTTTACATATCTAACCTTGTAACAAAATTTTTTAGTGAAAACACATTATTGAGTAACATGTTACGTCACTGCACTGGGATCTGTGTGGAAAATAAAAACCAAACCATGTGGTCCCACTGAAATAAGGGTGAATCCCCTTACTTTCTGCCATCACTCTCTCCATCCATCCATTTGGTGAATTCATCTTTTATGTCAATACTTTGAAAGGCTTTTTGTAAAAGTGCTGATTTGTTTTTTTGTTTAGTATATTTTTTAGAATATAAAGTTAGGGGGGCAGCTGTGCGGCAGGGCTCTACAATGGAGGGGGGGGCAGTGGCTTCCCCTTGCCCTGATGTAGATCCACCCCTGCTAGTCATCAAACTGAATCATGACGTTGATGGGTTAGAATGGCTTTAGGGGCATGGTGGAGTGAAACAGAGACCAGCCCGTCTGTTTTCCCACATGCTGTGGGTTGCCAGGTTGCAGGAGCAGTACACCCCCACTGGCAGGAGGAGGTCCAAAGACATACTCCTGTGTGGGGTCGGTATCACTTCAGAGCATTTTCCCTGGAAGTTGGTCTAGTCCACAGTCATCTGGACTATCTGGTCAGTGAGACACAAGTTGAAAACATCCTCCAGGCTCTGATCCGGGGCCACAGTTTATAAGGTGGGTCCCACAGTTGCCCCGGTGGCCACAGGAAAATAGCAGGTGGGGCACAGCATCTCCCCACTCCTGGAGATCCATCCCCTGTGTGAACCTCCTTCATGCTGAAATCAGGCTCCATGGTGTCAGGTAGCAATGCAAAATAAGAAATGCCCTTTTCTTCTAAACAGGCCCTCTTCAGATGTATTTATTTAATTTGATTTCTCTTCAGAATTTATTTTGTTATACTACATAAATGTCATTGTCACTGTATCTCTAATGGTAAAATAAATCAATCATTAAAGAATATGACATGCTTTTTTTATCTTCTTGTTTTTCCTTCCGGCTGTTCCCTTCAGAGGTCGCCACAGCAAATCATCTGCCTCCATCTCACCCTATTCTCTGCATCTTTTTCTCTCACACCAACTAACTTCATGTCCTCTTTCACCACATCCATAAATCTCCTCTTTGGTCTTCCTCTAGTCCTTCTTCCTGGCAGTTCCAACCTCAGCATCCTACTACCAATGTATTCACTATCCCTCCTCTGTACATGTCCAGACCATCTCAATCTAGCCTCTCTGACTTTGTCTCAAAAATATCTGACATGTGCTGTCCCTCTGATGGACTCATTCCTGATCCTATCCACCCTCATCACTCCCAGAGAGAACCTTAACATTTTCATCTCTGCTACCTCCAGCTCTGCCTCCTGTCTTTTCTTCAGTGTCACTACTTCTAAACCATACAACATCTCTGGCCTCACCATCGTCTCGTACACTTTTTCTTTCATTCTTGCTCGTGCCCTTTTATCACATATCACACCTGACACTTTTCTCCAACCATTCCAACCTGCCTGCACATGCTTCTTCACCTCTTCACCACACTCTCCATTGCTCTGGACTGTTAAGCCTAAGTACTTAAAATCATCCGCCTTCTTTATCTCTGCTCCCTGTAACCTCACCGTTCCTCTTGGGTCCCTCTCATTCACACACATGTACTCTATCTTACTGCAGCTAACCTTCATTCCTCTCCTTTTCAGGGCATACCTTCACCTCTCTAGATTTTCCTCCAGTCTCTCCCTGCACTCACTACAGATCACAGTGTCAATTGCAAACATCATAATCCATGGGGATTCCTGTCTAACCTCATCTGTCAGCCTGTCCATCACCATAACGATCAGAATCAGAATAGCCTTTATTGTCATTGCACATATTTCAGAGCAACAAAATTGTAGCAGTATGTCATCGAGAAAAAAATATGCATAGACATAGGGAGGAGACAAGATGACACATTGCCTGATTATCAAGATCATGATAGTAGAGGTAGAACACTTTGGGATAGATGCCAAAAAAAATGACAAGTAGAAATCTGCAGGTCATACAATGCAGACTTATACCTTTGAAAAAGAAACACATCATTATGCATAATGCAGTTATATGTGACAGTATAGAAAACATGACGAATGAGACACATGACAGCTTGAATGGGGGGGGGGGACACACAGAGTTCCGCAACAGAATCTAGCAAGGTCGCCCTGCAGCCAGGGGGCGCTAATCGAATCAGCCCCCTCCAAGCTGTCGCAGGGTGGGGGCACAAGAGGATGAGTATAGAAGCTGGTAGAAATAGAGTGTTCTTTTTAGAGTGTCCTTCACAGATAAGATAGCAGGAAACAAGCCAAATGTTTTGCATTCCACACATTGGAGAGAGCAGATTCATGATAGAACATGGAGTACACTGACGATGACATGCTTTTTTCATTAAGTATATAAAAATATCTAGCTTTTATTCTTATATTATCCTCCATATATCCTATTGAAAGAGAAATTCAGGTTCTCAGGAAAATCACCACTTATCAATTAATTGTTAATCTATCAACAAGGTCAACCAACTAATGATTAATGAATGAATCACACCCCTATTAGTAATGTATACTAAACTGCAACAGATAAATGCTGTGTCTTAACTTGTCTGTTTTATTTTATATAATCATATGAGCTGCTAAAGTGGAACTGTTTCAATAAAGGCTTCTGTTACTTGTAAGTTATGTCATTCTAATGTCAGTTTGCAGGATAATAACACATCAGAATAAATCTCTGACCAACAACCAGATAATCTGAGAGTTATTGTCATGTTTTTATCCGTAAAGGCTTATGCGCTCCTGTATGTCCTGGTTTTTTACACATGGACAAATAAATATTTCAGTGTGTTCTAAACATCAGTACAACTGAATAAGCAGGCTAACTTTGACAAAATATGTTTAAATAGAAGATTCCATTTGTTGCCAAAGTAACTGTGTCGCTTTTAGCCATAATGTGGTGAAAATACCTATGATTTGGACAACCTCAGCATTCAAAGTCAGGGAAGGAAATAATGATGCATACATAGTTAAAATGATTTCTTTGATATTTTTTTTTATTTTGCTCTGAAACTAAGTTATTTTTGTAACCATTTAAACAAGTGTCCAAGAATGAAGACTTTGAAAGTCATAAAAGATACTTAAAATCCACAGGTGGTGAGGATTTCATGCTCAGTGTTTAGTTAAAAGTTTTAACTAATATTTATTTATTCATTTATTCATTCATTCATTTATTAATTTATTAATAATACTGTACTTGCCTAACAATACACCTTAATGTGCATGTAATGTGGAAGGGTAAATGTGCTGATGTGTAAGGTACATTTTTTTATACAAGAGACAATAAAATTTAATTGTATAAACAATAAGCAATAACAATAAAGTAGTCTATTCCATTCCATTCCATTCCATTCCATTCCATTCCATTCATTTATGTATATGTATTTTCAGAATTAATGAACTTCACAATCATAAAATCAGTTTTGTCCTAATTGAAGGTACAACTTGAGTTGGATAACTTTCTTTAAAGGGGTCATATTTTGCTAAACCTACTTTTATTATTCTTTGGTTCATTTATTTGTGTATTCAGACCCTAATAGTTCATAAAGTTTGAATGTGAGCCCTCCAAGGTGCTGCAGAGCTATCTTTATATTTATTTTGACAAAAATCAAGTGGATTTCTACAACCCGTTTTAATTCCTTCTTAATTTGTTACGTCTAAAACTAGTTATGTTATATTTGTATATATAAGATCAAGACTTTCTACAAATGTTTATCAGAGTACGCCATAATTGTTTGTCAGCAGCAGTGGTTGTAGTCCATACTGAAAATATGTCCAAACTTTAAGTCCATTACCTAAAATGTTCATTTGTTGGTTGTATAAATGAACACAAGTGGCTGAACTGGACAGAGCAGGATGGTCAACAATCTGGAGGGGGTGGGGTGTGAAGTGACTAATTTACATTTAAAGGGCCAGCACTCAAAACCATTACTTAGAAATAGGGTTGAAGATGGACATGTGGAGTTGAATTAATGAAGAATTAATCAGACCCAAGTACCGCATTTACAGTTTATGTAGATCACAGGGAAATGTTTTAAAATGCATAATTTTATTTTAAAAAGCAAAATATCATTCCTTTAAATGTGTAGATAACTATCACATGCCATGCTTCATAGTTTTATTTGTCAACATAAGAAAAAAGTTGAGGTAAAAGCATTGGTGTAGCAGGTTAAATGAAATGTCAAATACATGCAGAGATAAGCAGTTGCAGCAACATTCCACTCTCATTACTATTATTTACCAAAAGCTGCTATACATCTTCATCAGCTGAGGGTCACCTGAATGGATTGTAATTCAGAGGCGACACAAAACCTGTTAGAGAAATGTATAAGTGACCTTGCTGGCAACATTCATTAGAGGCATTTAGAATAAGAGATTACATAAAAAGGAGGACAAAAATATTCCTTGCGAACACTGCCAGACCTTAGGCTATTACATCTGACAAGTTTTTTCGTTCACCTCAAGAATGGTGTGTTTTCAATATGTCCTCTAATTTTCTCTTCTGCTCTCATGCTTCCATTTTTCATTTACAAAGTCGGCTTTACATCCTCTCGCCTACACCACACTCACCACTGAGGAGGTAGTGCTGGATGAAGATCAGACTGAGAACAACGTGTTCTCCTTAAGATTCATATAAAATAAAAATGTACCTTGAGTAGGGGTGTAACGGTGCACTCATTTGTACTGAACTGTTTCAGTTCAAGGCCTTCAATACAATGTCATTCATTCATTCATTTTCTGAACCCGCTTTATCCTCACTAGGGTCACGGGGGTCGCATAGAGCTTATCCCAGCTACTTAAGGGTGAAGGCAGGGTACACCCTGGACAACGTCATGTACCCAACAAATACATGTAGCATATGTGATGTGAAGAATGCAAATATTCACCTATCCACGTGAACCTTGATGCAGAAGGCACGCCTGTATGAGCTGGGTGGCTGGAAGCAGAACCCATGTGCAATATTTGATAGCCTAGACCTGGGCTACTGTAAAGGGGGGGCGTGACAAATTTATGGGACCCAGCATTCCTAGGGGGTC
Source organism: Fowleria isostigma (assembly GCA_029814645.1). Classification (NCBI taxonomy): domain Eukaryota; kingdom Metazoa; phylum Chordata; class Actinopteri; order Kurtiformes; family Apogonidae; genus Fowleria; species Fowleria isostigma. Next base: position 32,173,481 of record JAPTGZ010000005.1, on the reverse strand, counting down.
AGTGAAATGTAGGTTAGAAGTTGTGAAAATTTTGTGTAAGCTCTGGCGTACAATAGAGGCATAGAAGCCAGGAGTTGGATGTTCAATGCATGTTAAGTTTCACTTTCGGTTTACGCCAGTTAGGGTAGTTACGGAACGCACCTCTATGTATATACCCCCGATATTGTTTTGTGAGGACTGGTTATATTTCTGGTAATATGTCAAATTGCCTTTAAGCCCCACACAGTAGTTAAAAAAAACTTCAGCTGTAGAGTGACACTTAACTTTTTAGAATATGTTGCATTTTTACTTCAATAAAGTTGTTTTTTTTTTAAATTAAATTCCCCTTTCACTGTACCAAAAAATGTATCAAACATGTATCGAACCGAAGAGCCCTGTATTAAAAACATAGCAGACCGAAAATCATCTATACCATTACACTCCTAATCTTTAGCATTTAACATGACACATCACCATAAAATTATGAAATATGTACATGATGGGAATAAATAAATATGTTTAGGATTGTTATAAAGGTGTCATGGGGGAAAATAATATTCATTATGTGTGCTTGTTGAAGGGAATTTTTCAGAACCACCTGTTGAAAATAGTCAGTGGTAAAAGTCAAATTTCCTTTAAATTTAGACAGTTTTCTCTTGCTTTTGCTGTACTATGATGTTTGTGGCTGCTCGTAATGGCTGATAGCAGGGGGGTTTGACAGTGTACTTCCTGTTGGTAACAAGGACAATATCAGTTTACATAATTATGAGAGAACAGAAGAGAATAACAGGGGAATTAGAACAGATCCCTGGGGAACACCTGTAGATATATGTCATTTTGAAAGGTGTTAAAAAATCCAGTCTTGGTGGAGCCATAAAAAGCTTCTTTACCCAAGTGGTTCTCATCTTGGCTTATATTCATGACAAACAGGTGAAAGGGGTTTTAATTAGGTTGTCAGTATCAATGCTGATCACATCCCATTTTTGTGATTTCTCAAATAAGCAGTGATGCTATACTATGGCATTACACACAACAACAATGTGCAAGAACAAGCTTTTTAGCAAGACTGATCGAGATGAGAAGCTGTTTTTTGTTTTTTTTTTTGAAAATGCTTTGTTCCCTCCATGTAACTCTGTCCCTAAGGTCAAAATATATGTTTTAGATTGTTTTGCACAGTTTGCCCTGAGCCAAACTACAGTAACACAAAGTAATTCAACCTCAAGTAGAACGTCAGCAAAATACACTGAACAATAATAATGCTTTATGCTTGTGTCAATTTCATGCTTAGTGTTTATGTGCTGACACAGTGCTTGTAGTACTTTTATTATTTATCCATGTAGCGCTTGAGATGTTATACATATTTCATGTGTTGATATATAGATATTGTTCATGGTGCTTGCTGATCCATATGTGAGATTGTGATGGCCAGTGATGATGCCCTCAGAGCAAATTTATTGATATAGATCTCAGCCTAATACCTGCATTTAAAGAGACTCAGCATTACAGCAGAGGAACATGTCTGCATTCTCTATTATTCATTCTTGTTTTAACAGATATCTATTAAAGAATGATATTCCCATCCCATAAATACACACAGAGACGAAGATACATTTGTATTATCATTTTCTTGGATCTTCTCATATGCTGCAATGGTCAAGAATGTCTACCCATCCTTATAGACTACTTTGTTGTCACCTCACTCCCTATACTGTAGTTTCCTTTTCTGACTTTATGATTTACATATTCAGGTTGGCATGCACTGCAGCATAAAATAAATTTTTCTTCCAGTGAAATTCTCACAGGGCTCCTTCAATGTCTCTGAAGTGTCAAGAACATAGTTTTCATATTTCAAATGACACCCTTATCCAGGACATTATTATGTAGCATAGTGCTGATGTGTTGTTATAACAGCGTTATTTCAAACACCATGGGTTTAATGTAAATTCTGAGCTTTTGACATCTTTCTCAGAAGCACATTGATGATTTAGTCTGCCTCATTGCTTTTCACAGGAACAGGTAACCTCAATACATTTTGTCTGGTTTCTTTTAGTGGCTTACTACTGGAAAAAAGCTATTGAAAGTATTGTTGATATCTTAGCGGAACAATAATTTATTGGCAGTCAACTACAGACTAGCGGTCACTGGAAGTGGTAGAGCCTTAAATGAGCTGTTAAATTGACGCTGAGAGAAGAAAAAACATTACTGTTTTTGTTATGCTCCTTTTTTTCCATTCAGCTTAATCGTTTGCAGGAATTAGACAATATAATTTTACTATGATATTGTGTTTGACTTAATTTTTGCTGTAAGAGTTTGGCCATAGTAATTAAACCAAAAATGCAGGGATTCCTATTGATGTCGTGTCCTGCAGAGGAAAAAGAGTGAATACCTCTGTGGAGAATTAATATGCCCAAAAATCACAAAGAGGAAATCCATTGTGTGTATGCAAAGCAGATACTGTAGACACAGCATGTGGTCCAGCAAATACACTTTCCGGTATTCAGAGCTGTCAGGAAGAAATGTCCTTATTGCTTCACTACCCTGGTTTGAGTGTTTCTTCAGTGGACTATGAATCTAGAGGGACAAAGTAAAACTCAGTGCATAAACCCTCTCCCTTTGAGCTCCCAGCAGTGACTTGGAGAAAAAGAGCAGACTGAGGAAAGAGCAAATTGAGGTGACCATCCTGACCACAGAATAGAGCTGCACTGTATATCGATCGAGCATCATCATAGCAATGTACAGTAGTCACATCGCAGGTCCTGCAATGTAGAAGGAAAAAGAACTCAATGTGTTCTCATCTAATTTCAAAGGTACCTGACACACGCCAGTTACAATCATTCTTAATCAGTTTGCCGAAACAGACCACGCCCCTGTACATAGAGTGAGTCACTAGTGACAATATTGAAAAATGAGCTACAAACAAGAGAAAATCACCAAAAACACAGACTTGTTGCCGAAAAGAAATGCAGTTATCTGGAATTATTTCGGCTACAAGAAGGATGAAACTGAAACACATGTTCTGTGTCTGTTCTGTGTTGCCACAACAAGAGGTAACATGGGTATTTGTATGATCATTTACATTGGCACCACACAGCTATTATATCCTCTTGAATATTTTTTTGTATCACAATATACAGTGCTCAGCAAAAATGAGTACACCCCTTTAAAAAGTAAAGAGTTTTATAGAACATTTCCTGAACTGAGAACATAATATATTGTATAGCGTCCCATAGAAAATGTTGATTCTCAAAGAAAACTAAAGGTTTTGTGACAGATCTGTTGGGGTGGACTCATTTATGCTGAGCATAGTACATTGCAGGGTTAAAAAAAATCTGCAATGTCAGGTTTTTTTTCCAATATCATGCAGCCCTGTCACAGAGGTTATTAACCTTGAAGTAAAATGACTAGGCAGGTCATATTTGAGCACAAAAATACAAAAAAGTACAGAAACCAGAATCAACTTTGGAAATAATTATTAATTCTCCTGTGGTTTTCTGTGTAAATTTAATAACAGCAGTTCAGCGTGACCTTTTGTTATTCTGTTCTTGGAATATTTGTTGTGTGTGGATCATTTTTCAAGGTCAGATCTTTTGAACTTAGATTTTACTTGTATTACAGGAAATGTGTTTTGTTTATATAAATTAATTTAAATGCATCTCCTTCAAGAAATATGCAAAGAAAAAATGTAAAGACTCCACTAGTTTGGTTTTCTTTGTCTTTTACCTGATTTTTGCTCCATACTTGCACAAGACAGCCCTGATAGCTTCATTTTTTCTGAAAAATATTGACTGCACTGCTTTGAAATAATTATTTCTACAGCTGTTTGTCATTCTTAGTCTCTAAGTAACGCCTGCATCTAAATGTAATGAAGTCAACCATGAGGCCTCTCTGAGAAATCTTATAAAAATACATAAATACATAAATAAAAATACAATGGATTGTATGTCACTGATTAATACATGTTACATGATAGGCCGTTGTGTCTTTAGTACAAACATCTTTAACATATTTTTATCCTGTTTGAAATGCTTGAAATGCTGTAGAATGCATAAGTGTCTGCATACCTGCCAAATATCATTTGTAATGTTTGGTTTTATTTACCTGACTGATTACGGCTCTCTCCATTTCTCCCATTCTCTCCATCTTTCTCTCATCTCTCACTGTCACCCTCTACTCATATCTCTCAATTGTCTCTTTACTTCATTGCACTCCATCCACCTGCAAATCTCATCTCTCGTTTACTCCTCCCCTCTGCATCTCTCCATATTTCCCTTCATCTTTTCACACCATTTATATGTATTTCAACACATTTTTCATATCTCTTTTTCCCATCACTCTTCCATCGTGTTAAATTTCTGGCTGTATCTGTCTCACTCGATCTGTCATCCCTCAACCCCGTCTCTATTTTAATCATTACATCTCTGCATCCACCATCCCCTGTCATTTTTCTAAACCCATTCATTTCTCTCTTTTTTTTTTTTTTTCCACCTCCATCTCGGCTTTCTGGTCCATCCTAATCATTCCTTCTCCTCTTTCTCTCTTTTTGTCTTCCCTGCAGCTAGTATCGTTCGGAAAAAGCAGTGGTGTGAGATGGTGCCATGTTTGGAGGACGAAGGCTGTGACCTGTTAGTCAATAAATCTGGCTGGACTTGTACACAGCCCGGAGGCCGAGTCAAAACCACCACGGTGAGTTCATACTCTCTTTTATTACCTCAGGTTAGATAAACCACTCACAAACATACACCGAGTGCACACCGAATGTGAAAGTCTATAGGAGCTGAAAATAAAGTATCTGCAATAAAAAAAGTTAATTATGATATAAATCCACACTAATGTCATTCTATATGTTTTTTCTGTAATTCTGTTATTTTCTTTAAACAGTAATGATGACTATTTTGCTACCCAGACACAACCACTTAGTTGAGTTTTAAACTTGTTTACATACAAAATATATTATATATACTATATTATACTGTATACACAACCTGGCCAAAGTCACTATGTGGATTTAACCAAGCAAATATGTAGTGGCCTTTTATTCAGTGATTATTGTGCAGCTGCTACGAGTTATTTTACCCTAGCTGATGGAGTGAATAGCCTCTCGTTTCTTAAATGTTTTTTTAAGTGGTTTTTTTGCATATATTCACCATTTTCTGCATATATTTGCCATATTTAATTCTATCTGTGTATTCCCTATGTATACTTCTCTATGCAGACTTGCTCATGTAAATTTTGTGCATAAGGTGTTTTTCTTTTTTTAGCAATCTTTCCATGTATGTCTGTGTACACATAATGAGATGTTCATGAACAGTATTGAATTTTGTACATGTATATGTAATTAACACTGTACATAGAGTGCATAGGCTTGAAGTAAACTAATAAACTAAACTAAATTAAACAACCATCAGTTTGATAGAGAGCATAAAGACTGGACTGTGTTTCAGTGGGAACACTCAGGAAACAGGGCGGCTGTGCAGGGTTTTGCAGCGGTGAATTCTCAGCGCGAAGCATAGAAGTCGTTCGGACGTTTGAAGCATGATAACTTTCATTTTCTGTTTTCTGTATGTTGCAGCTTTGTTGCACAAGGGTCCATGGGTTCCTTTATAGCAAAAGGTTTTTATTTTCTAAATCAAGTTGGCAAAATCCAGAGGACTTGTTCCTCTACTCCCTCACCGAGTGTCTGTTATGGCATGAGGTCATGTTCACAACATGTTCTCATTAGGGAATTCTGTGAGACGTTCAAGAACACTCAGTAAATTACAGTGTTTGGCATAAATGAACATTGAACATTCAAAAATACATAGCATGTAGGGTGTCTGTTAATGCACAAATGATTGAGCAATGTTGTGTAGAAATGTCCTGTGTCCTACAGGTAGTTATGTAG
>JAPTGZ010000005.1:32017993-32028052 GCA_029814645.1 Fowleria isostigma | reverse complement strand
TGTATGTATGGATAGAGAGGCTGGAAAACATTAGTAGCAAGTTTCACATATTTGTCCATTTCTTTAAATATTATCACCTGTATTGCTGCATTTCTTTACATTTGAGTCCTGTTTACAGCTCAAAAAAAAGAAGTATTTGTTTTAATATCACTTCAAATACACTGCCCTTTTGCGCCCATTTGAGGGGGAAGTATGTTCATGTTTGTGACATTCTCCTTTTTGCGTCTGTTTCTCCTGCCACAAAACTTTGTAGGAAATGAAAAAAATTAAAAGCTAAAACCCATTTTCAGGCACCTCAAATTACACTGATTTTCATTTCTTGGGCTTTATTAATGTTGGAATGAAATTGATCCAAGATTACTCCAAGTTTATTAACTCATCCACTGATTGAAACCAGTACAAATGATCTTCAGGTTGAAGAATGCATACAAATCTAACCTTGGTGATGTTTGACTTGATAATTAATTTTGCATTTTTACTGCTTGCATATCAGCCTGCTGCAGCTTTAGGTGTGTCTGTGCTCTCAATCTTTGTGGAATTTAAAACAAGGACACATCACTTTTTCTTAAGCATTTCAATAAAGCACAGAGGCCCCGCATGACTAGCCACTGGAAAATGTGACTGGATGGAATTGCATATTGTCATTTTTATGATGTTTGGCTTTCAAGATTCTGTTTAAAAATATTTCAGCCAAAGCCAAACTATATAACAAAGACAAATAAGATAATAAAAATATATGCATCGTCTATTCAGGGAAACTGCCAAAGCTGCAGTGAGAATGACAAACAGCAGCAGTGGCATGTGTTTACACAAACCTGGTAAAATTAAGGATTGCAGATGCATGGGGATTTTGACTAGCTCTTTTGTAAATCACTTTTACTGACAGTGAATAAAAACAGCTCCTGCATACAGTATGCCTAATGTGAGCAACTCATCAACTTCCAGGGAGAGATGGACAAAACAAGATGTTATTGTGCTTGTTCAGGGTGATTTTAGTGTGGGTCTGCTGTGAGTTTCATGGCCTGTCCACAGGACGTCTGCTCAAATACAGCCTTAAAAACAGAAGGTGTACACCGGCTCTGATGATCTTCCCAGCAGTACGGACAAGGAAATTCCTACCACTGGGTTTTTCAACTAGCCACCGCTGACTTCACATAACATGATTACTCTGACAAAATAGACGCAACACTTATGCTTCATAAAAACACTCCAAGACAGAAGAAGGCACAGGTGTATTTGAGTGAAAACATTTTCTACCTGTGAACTCACTACCTGTTTGTGTTTAACTATTGATAATATGTGTAAGGCTTCCTAATCTGGACAGTGGATCAAAACCGATTCTTTGATGATGTCGAAACTGAAATTCACCTAATTTGCTCTAACCTTTGGCAAAACACATTTAAAACTAGGTTTTATAAGAAAAACTTTGTCACATATCATTTTAAGAATCCACTAAAGACCAGCTGTTAAAGCAAGAGTACGAGTCTATTTATAAAAGAACAACAATTCTTTATCTTGACCTCAAAATATGAAAAGCTTCCTATTGGAAAATAAATAAAACAGACATCTCAAGTGTATTAATTAGGAAAAAAACAAAAAAAAAAACAATCCTTTTATAGTTCTAACCAAAACCTCTGTAAAGGTTCCGTGAAAACGGCTTAGCAAACTACAGGGTAAGTAAGGGGAGAAAAAAGAATATGGTAAAGAAATTGTGAATAATGAGCTGCATTCCAATTAAAGCTTCAGTGCAGATATTCAGTAATATTTACTCCAGTACTTTATTTCATGATGGGTCCTAATCAAGCCTGTACATGTCATTCTATGTAACAAAGATTTTAAACATCAAGCTACAGAGTATTTTGAGGTATTTTAACTGAACATAACAAAGCATTCAGCTGGTGCATTTCTCACAGTATACAGCTGCCCAAAATGTTTCTACTGAGCAGGTTGTCATAGAACTCCAGATCATTCATAACATACATATTGATACATTCTCCTGGTGTATTTCCCATCAACCCCTGAAACGTAGTGCAAAGCTGTAAGTCTGTCTGCAACAATCAGAAATGACCTTAATGTTGACAACAAGGACACTAGCAATGGATTACTTGTCAATTTGACTGCATAACAGAATCATGGACTTGGAAGATGAATTACTCTGCAAACCAGGCAAGACAAGTGGTGTGTGTGTTCATTTAAACCCGATTTATGTATTTAACGGCTTACGACTGGGTGTACGTGACAGAGTGCCACCAGGCGCTTAATTCAGATGTATTACAGCTAAAGCTGAGTACTTCTGACTGACAGCCAAAACATAACGCTTGGAAACAATTATTCATGAGTTCTGTAGAACTGCGTTGATGACAAATGCTCCATTTTTGGCTCAAATTAATTTTCTCCATCAGCTTCTATGAGCGTCTCTTGGTGCTGTGGAGGTGATCTGTACTGGCCTTCCCTTTGATAAGTGCCCTCAGTGTTATCATCATTGTCGTCAACAATGCTGCCACCGTTGCTGATTTAATCACAGCTTGTCAATGGTCCGCAATGCTGGAAGCTTTGTGTTCCATGCTGATCATTAAGTACTGCAGACCGTCTGCACAAAAGCAAGGCTACTCTTGATCAATATGTCAACAGCAATGACAGGCTTGTCCCTGAGAAGCGTCTGCTGTGTGGCTACATGTACAAGTGAGAGACATATTGCAGTCACATATTTGTTACTTTCGCGTGTGGGCATGTGGACCGTAAAAGTGTCAAATTATATGTTTTACCATGAATACATGCTACAAGCTGTTAGGCCTTAGAACTCTAGAGTGTCATCACTTAATGTTCCAGTCCCGCTAGTCTTCTGCATCATCTTACCAGTTCGGTGGTTAATTTTAGGGGTGTCAAGTGGTAAAGTTGGAGATTGCAATCAACTGAATACGTTTCATATGTTCATGTAGTTTTTATATTTGTTTTGTTTTTTAATTGAATAGATAAAATATAAAAATAGAGTTATGAACTCTAGGCTTCACTCAAACATAATAATGATAATAATAATAATAATAATAACAAAAATAATATTTATGCATCATGGATGTCACCTGCTGTAAAATAGGGTAAAAAAGAGGGTGGAATCTGTTACAGAAATATTGTCAACTATTCCAAAATTACATTTGATTTCTGCAATTACACACTACCCCTTTAAGTGAATAAGTCCTAAGAAGTGAGGATCATGACCTGTGAGTCATTCTGAACAAGAAACTCTAAACTAATTAGGATTTGATTTCTTGTTAATTTCACTCATCATATTTACTTATTTAGAAAAATTCTTAACAACTACATGCATGAGTTTAAAAGGATGCATTAGGTTAAAGGTTGCCAGGAATTGTGTTTACTGAGATTATAAAACTAAAGAATAACAGAAGTGTGGTTATTTCTTATGTGAAAGTTTTTTTTTGTTTTGTTTTGTTTTTTTTCCCTTAGAGATATTTGTGGCATCAAAATTAACAGTGCAAACTCTGCTCTCAGGGTCCTTAACTTTGTTAAGAGCTTAACTTAGGACAAAGTAAAACAGAAAAAAAGAAAAAAAAATAGAAATAAAGGAGTCAGCAAAAGCTTACATAATTATATTAAAATCCAAAAGAAAGTTAATTTGTAAGAATTAACAGTTAATACAAATTACCATTTTGTGTTAATTTACTCTGAAGTGGACTGATAAAACTTTTAGTTCTGCATTATGAAGAAGTAAAGTTTCCAATAACTGTATTTCCCCTACGTTTTAATTACAATGTAGAAGGTTTTAGCAAATGTGCATGCACGTGGCTGCTGTCATGTTTGTGTAGTCTTCGCCATTTTCCGCATGATCACGTATCAGTTTAATATGCTTCACTCAGCTCTTAATTCTGTCCTTGTGCTCAACCATGGCCTGTCACTTCATTCCTGTGGTTGCAGTGTGGACTGTGTGACACCACGCACTGCGCCTCTGCACTGCCTTATCTGATATCTTCTTCCTCTTTATGCCTGATCTTCTGGAACCTTCGTCAAGCAGAGGGAAAGACATGCACAAACAAAAACAACATCATTAAACTCTCAATTTTTTTCCCTCTATTCGTTTGAGCATTCAGGCTCACGCATCACATCTATTTAGAGGAGGCAAATTGATTCAATTTGCCGTGTTTGCATCACGCTTAATTCAACGGCCTCTCGGTGAGCTGTAAAACATGGGTCGGGAAGATGGTTTTATTTGGATTTTTTTTTTTCCTTCTTGCATTATAACTGCAGATGTGTCTTCCTTTTGAATCTCATTTATTAATGTAACTGAGCAGATGAAGGCATGAAGAAAAATGCAGCAACAAATAAAGCCACAGATGAAAAGCTGTAGATTACATTGTCAAATGGATACAGTGCTGATTTATCTGATATAATGATTATTTAGGCTAAATGACAGATTCTTATCTCAGAAAATTAACAACAGCACACTGCTCCTAAGTAAGTATGAGACAAACCTGAGTATTTAAGGGTTAAAATATTTTTTGCCACTGTTAAACCATCCAGAAAGCATGTTAGCAGAAGTGTCTATGTAGGTTCTCATTGGCCCAGGTCATCGTGGGCATCAATGTTAGCAAATGCGTTTTGGAAATTTAGAATAGAAATTAGTGCTGCAACAACTAATCGATTAAATTGATCCAAATCAATTCTTAAAAGCTGGCAATAAATTCAGCAATTGATTTATTGGGTCTTAAGCACATTTGTATTGAGGCATGCACACACACTGTGTAGTGTAACAGAGGAAAACATAGAGCAGCAGGGCTGAGGCTTTGGATGATGGCAGTCTTGTTTAGCCGAAATGTAGTGCACCGTTTATGTAACAAACCTTGGATATCAAGAAAAAAATGAACAAAATTCCATAGCGTGGTACATTTCAGGCAACAGGGCTGCTGTGGCCATCGGAAACATAATGTAAACTATATCTTAAAATAGCCTATATATTGTGGCCCACTCGCTAATTAGACACTATTGTCATAATTATAAAGTTTTCTCCATTTATCTGGCTGTTGAAAAATGTTACAGACAAAGCTTGTTTCTGCAATCTGACAAATGCACTGAGGGGATGGAGTATAAAGACATCTTTTGTTGTAGAAATAGATTAATGAAACAAGTGCTGTACTGTAATGTACCTTAAAACCACCCAAGTGTTCACAAATGGACAGCTGGATACCAACAAAAGTACATGCAGGAGAAAGAAATACTTGTTCCAGAGAAGAAATTGAAGAACATAATATGGCACATGACACATCAGAAAAGGATGGATAAGTCACAACCACAGAACTGACTTTTGACTTTCTACACTTTTATGTAATTTTTATATATTTCTTTTTTTGTCTTTTTTAATCCTTCCTCTTATGTTCTTTTTGTTTCCATCTCTTATGTTAATGAGTCAGTAATGTCTAATGGCTCAAATCAGCCGTAAAATACACTAAAAACAATTATCTATCATCCAGTTTGTTTCTCATCTCTTGGTTACCTTGTTATTCTTCATTATCCATGAAAACGTTGGCCTTAATATTTTTGATGTGGGCCTCTAGGACTTTTTTTTTGTCAGTATACCCCTGGATGTGACCTTTGTAAGCCACAACTCCAGACTGAACTGACCTCACATGTCTGGACATGCCTGTCTTTGCTTGTTTTGTTTTTGTGCAGGTATACTGGATAACAAGACTAAATGAGAATCCCCTAAAGCTTACATGATTGTTGGAGGAGCTGGCGTCAGTGTGTTGGCTAACAGTATACTTATGATTTCAGTTTCGGCTCAAATTATTGCTTTATAATCTTATTTTTATAACTGGATCCAAACTGACCCCAACAACACAAAATTATAATTTTAATCAAAGCATTTTATAATTTAGTTCAGATTATTTTGTTGAAATAAAGGTTCCTGACAAATTCAAAAAGCCTTGATGCAATAAACAAATTTTCTTTTATGCATTTAAAACCTAAAATAGGTTTGTGACCCTCACACAAGAGGAAGTTAAATATCAGTAACATAGAGAAGACATTGTATGGTGTTATTATAAACCATGCAATATTTGTAAATCTGAATGTTCTTACCCATAAGACTTCACATATGATTCATGTTGTATGAATATATTTTGGTGTCGAGGACGGCATTATATGAATGTTAAATCACTGCTTGACTTCTTGTTGACCTCAAGGCCTTTTAGCAGCAATGTATATCTCTGCTCTAGCCTTTAATAATGAAAGAGCCATGCAGAGAACTATGTAGGTGAAAATGTGGACTGTTTTGTAATCGATGTGCTCTGATAACAGCTTCCTCCGACATTGCTAATAAATTAACACAAGTGGGAAAATTTTTGTCTTTTCCTTCCACCACCTGCTCTCTGTTTTCTGCAGTGCATTTTCTACAATCACAACCATGCCAGGTGCAAAACACGTTAAGACATGGTTTTTTTTTTTCACTGTTAAATAATGGCACAATTGGCAGCAAATTGACAACCACATACCTTGATAATAAATAATGATAATCTTCATGTATAGAGTACTTTTCAAACAAAGTACAAAGTCTTAACAAAGAAAATTTATAAAATACAAATTTATGATATACAGAAGACATTAATAAATTGTTCTAAAAATCTAACAAATAACAAGGTAAACATGCAATTCAGGTAAAACCAAAAACTGCTGTATTTTTTAAGAAGAGACTAAAAGGAGTGAGTCAGACAACCGGATTTTTTTGGGCAGGTCATTCTAGAGTTTATGGGGCAAAACTGCCTTAGTAAATTATGTTGCACAGGTCAATCCAATAAAATCCTCCACAAAAACTGCATCTGAATAACAAACTCCTGCAAATACATCAAGTCAGGTCAGTTACAATAGCTGTGTCCACGACATTCCATTGCTTTAATATTTGCCAGTTTGGTAAATCTTGACAATAGGTTTTTCATACCAACTTTTTTGTTCCATTGTTTTGAAGATTACTCACAGTAGGTAGATTACATATGTACAGTAAATCAGCAGCATGGAAGATAGCTTATTTTCAGCACCATCAGATATGACCCTTTTGGATTTTCAGGGTCTTTGTAGTGAACACAAAATGGCTGTGTTCTTCTGTAACATCGATTCATCAGTATAAACCTATGCAGTTGTGAACATGTAAATGAGCTGTAGTGATGGAGTCTAGCCCACCGAGACCAAGACACTGCAGAGATTGAAGGGTATTAAGACAAAGACACTTCTAAGACCAGAGGGTGTCAAAACCCAGACAAAACCAAGACTCCTCCAGGACCAGAAGGTATCAAGACTAAGAAAAGACCAAGACACTGCCAAGACCAGAGGATATCAAGACCAAAACCAAGACACTTCCAAGACTGGAGGGTATTGAGACAAAGACACTGCTAAGACCAGATGGCAGTGAGACCGAAACCAAGAAACTTCCAAGACCGGAGGATATTGAGACCAAGACACTGCCAAGACCAGGGGGTATGGTCTCAAGACCTATCTTGGTCTCGAGACCAATTTTTTGTATTCTCGGTCTAGACCACTATTGATCAGTAAATGAAATATTGGAAATTGCTTGTTTTATAACTGAAAAAAATGCACAGAATAAATTAATAAAAGGTTTGATAGAGGGGAAAACTTAATTTGGAAGTCACCACTAAAATAGTTCAAGGTCTTACAAGGTTAAAATGTTGTATGTCAAGCACATTCCTTCATTTGAGAGATTTGAGTACAATACAAGCTTATATTATATGCAACCTGCTGGAATTTTTCTATTGTTTTACTCAAGAGAAGAAACTTCTTATATCCTTCAAGGTTCTTGACAGACACCTTTATTTCACCTGGACATTATCATGATGTTTACAAACATACAAATCCTTGGATATCTAATTTATCTTATCCTACTCTATATTCATGTGGAGTATAAAATAAACATAGAAAGCAGGGAAACAAGCAGAATGACAATAACTAGGCAGTAAATGTTCTTAGTACCAGTCTTTAAGCAAACAGTAATAAGGAGTTTTAACTTTTAATTTAATAAAATATTATAAGTCCAGTGCTTTTCAGAAGAATTTACTACAACACCTAAAGCGAGGCTAAAACAATAGCATGTACAGGTTAATAGCAGGCGTGTTTTTGTAAGCCAGCCCATCAACTATTAATTAGCTGGTGATTAGTGTCATCTGGAAAGAATAATTCACAGCCTGAGGAGGCTATTGTCCTTGTGCTCTGCCTGGGTGAATCAGCCTGCATAAAAGAGCCAGATTCATTCCCAATACATCCCGTTGTATTCTATATGGAATACGATCGCAAAACAGCAGAGCACACTATTACCGTTCAAATGCAAGTGTGTCTGACCCGATTGCACACAACTTTCACATTGCAAAGACTTGCTTGCTGTGTTCACATGAAGGAGTATTTTGCCCCCTAAAACAATTCTTGAAAAACATGTTTAACATCAGGACTCAAACATAGATTCTACACTTGTCAGAGACAAGTGGAATAAAAGCTGGCTCGACTAGAAATTATGAGAAGGTGCTGCTTTGATAAATAGTGGAACAGCAAATGATCACAGTCGAAAAATAAATGATTTCTCACTGATATGGTCCATGTTCAGCAATTGTATTTAAATATTTCAGGTAAAAATGATGTTTCAGTTTTTCAGCTGTACCAGATATGACCCATATGAATGATCAAAGGCTACACAGTGAACATGGAAACACCATTATCTTCTGCAACCTTGATTCACAAATATGTTTGACTGAATCAGAAAAAGATGTGAAGTGTTATGGTCCATGTTTTACAGTTGAACATGTTTTCCACCTACAGTTGTCAAGTTACTTATGTAGAAATGTTGGCTATCTATACTTTACTGGAGTAATTATTTTTCAGCTGACTTTTTACGTCTACTCCTTATCTTTTCACACAGTGATATGTACTTTCTACTCCTTACATTTTAAAAATAGCCTCATTACTTCATAACATACATAACTACAATACAATAACTACATAACGTTGCAATGAATGGCTTGTGTGCTGAAAATCCTTTCATGTGCAGTGTTTTTATGAGAAGCCTTATAATTCCCTAATTTTGTGCATTTATTGTTACAAAACCATTCTTTTGTTTAATATTTTAATCAAACATTAATTGCACAAATTAACAACAACACTGCAAATAAATCCACAGAACAGAACTAGAACCAAACTCAAGCAAACAGTTTTATGACAGCCTTATAATTGCCTTTTTTGTGCATTTATTTTGTTACAAAACAGTTTTTCCTTTTGTTAAATATTTTAATCAAACATTTTTATTGCACAAATTAACAAAAAACTGCAAACAAATCCACAGAACAGAACCAAATGGAGCGCCGGGTGCTCCACTTCTCTGACCCCCCTCTCTGGTTTCACATAATGGTATGATCCTATATCCTCACATCTGATTGGCTGCGATGCTGACCAATCAAAACAAAGTTCTGCCTTGAGCTGAGCTCAGGCTGAGCACTGAGGTAAGCAGCAAAAGGAAAAAAACTGGGAGCCGTCTCTCACTCGATGCGAGCCGGCTCTTCTGATTCACTACAAAGCATTGGCTCTCAGGGCCCCATCTTTTGGTCATGACACATCACTAGGTTACACTAGGATAAATTTATCCAGGGGTGGAGTTGTCCAGGTGGGAAGTTATCCTGCTACATCAGCTTGACAAAAAAAATCCACATAGAGTGAATTTTGTCACTTTTGCCATTCCAACATCCTATTGGTTTGTACACAATCTATGACACCTGACTTTTTGCGCATTACAATACTTCATTTCAGCTAGTCATTATACCTTTGATAGCTTTATGAAACACATGTTAATGCTCACTAGTACACATACAGTGGTACCTCTACTTACGAAATTAATCCGTTCCAGACCCGTCTTCGTATAATGAAAAATTCATAAAATGAACCGCATTTTACATGTAAAATGGCTAATCCGTTCCAAGCCCCCCCCAAATGACCCCTTAAGTACACCGAAATACTAATAATAAATGGTAATTAGTAGGAAACGGTTGTAATTAGTAGGAAATG
>JAPTGZ010000005.1:31984502-31999611 GCA_029814645.1 Fowleria isostigma | reverse complement strand
GGGTTTTGGTTGTTTTTCAAGTATTTTTTGTTAAATCATCTGTCTGACTTTACCTCAGTCATTTTTTTTTCTCTCATTGCATTCATTACAGATTCACCAACAAATAAATCTCCTCTCTGGCAGATATGTGACTCTGATCCAGGGGCGTAATCTGCAAACAGTTTTCTTAACATCACTGGTTGCCTTTTCATGTTACTGTTTATCACCACATTCCAGGAAGGTAGAACAAATAGAAGAAAAGAAGAAGGGAAGAACGGGAGAGACTGACTGGTAGAGGAGGGAATCACTCAATCATGTCTGTGGAGGGAAAGAGGTATGAATATTCCAATTTTATCCTGCTCATTAGAAACGGCTGCCTCTTCCTTTGGGGAAAAGCACTGCTTGTGTTTGTTTCCAGCCTGATTATTTGCATGATGTATTCCACAGCTTTATATTCAGTGATGGGAGAAAGATGACGTTCTGGCAGGCTGACAATGAGGCCTAAGGGGCGCCGACACAGGCACAGTCAGCTTTATTCAGTGCAAGGATCAAAGGCCATGCGTCTTTACCCCAAATTAGTCACCATTTCACAGACACAAATACTCCCCTTGCACAAGTCAACACAATTGCACAACTTCCACACAACTAGAGAGACACCATTTGGGCCAAAAGACTATGACATTTTGGATGAAATGACATTCACATTATTGCATCATCATTTTGGCATTGAGAAGATGCTCCAGCTCAGTCCTTTAGGCAACATCACCTATGAAATCCATCTAGTACTGACAGCGAAATATCTTCTATGATTCACGTTAACCACAGTTATTATGAGGATGAAGACATTGATGATGGCTGCTGAAAATATACTTTTTTTTGTTTGTGTATTCTATATAAGGGAGGAATTTTTATGAGGGAAATTGTTTTTCGTTATAAAACATGAAAATATGTAAATATGACCTTTTTTTAACATTAATAAAATAAGAATAATAGGTGATAGATTTATAGCTGGGGCGGCTGTGGTGCAGTTGGTAGAGCGGATCGTCCAATGATCAAAGGGTCTGCAGTTCGAATCCTGCCTCAGAAAAACTGTCCGCATGTCAAAGTGTCCTTGGGTAAGACACTGAACCCTAAATTGCTCCGAATGGGGTCTGGTAGCAGCTTGCACGGGAGCAATCGCTAAGTGGTGTATGAGTGTGTTTGTGTGAATGCTTTGTAATTTGCACTGTAAAGCACTTTGTGACTCCTGTCTGTGAAAAGTGCTGTATAAATAAAGCTTATTTACTTAAAAACTTAAATTTGATGCTGACATATTTCTCAAGAAAATAAGACTTTGCCATAACAAAGTATAATTTTTTATTGTTTAATATTTTATAGAATTTCTAATAAAAAAAAAAAAC
This sequence comes from Fowleria isostigma, assembly GCA_029814645.1. Lineage (NCBI taxonomy): Eukaryota > Metazoa > Chordata > Actinopteri > Kurtiformes > Apogonidae > Fowleria > Fowleria isostigma. The sequence goes on along the minus strand of JAPTGZ010000005.1, from coordinate 31,998,232 downwards.
TAATAAATAAAAAAACAAGATAACATTATTTTAACAATATTAGTATAATCAGAGATGAGAATTAATACACATGAGGCAACTAAAATAAAATAGAAATCTTAAATAAAATACCTGCAGGACATTAATACTTCCAAAGAAATATTTAACTTTACTGCACATATTCACCTTTAATAAAGACCCAAAAAAATTCCATCTTGACCAGTGAATATGATTCTTTACCATTACATAATTTAGCTATCATTACCAAGGGTGGGTGATGCTGGGAATTTTGGTATCAATCCAATACCAAGTAAATACAGGGCTCTTATCTCCAATATTAATATTTTTTTCTTGAAATACTGTGATCTTTGAATAATTTTATGATTTTTGCCTTTAGTTATTTGGTTGTGATTATGACATAGGACAAAGATTTTAGGCAAATAAACATGTTTTTATTAACTAATTACAATATAAGACAATTTAACAGTATGAAAATGATAAAATAATTCCCCTTTTACCTTTTACTACACACAGTTTACCAAAGTTTCTGTCAGCTGCAGTGAATAAGTTCCACACAGCGCTTCTCTTTCTCTCCGCCATTATGGGCTGTTCTCAGTCAGTGCTCTGATTCTCCGCTCTCCGGCAGAGCATGGGGGTGGGGGTGGGGGGCTGAGAGAGCAGCAGAGAGAGAGAGAGAGAGAGAGAGAGAGGTGTGGTGTTTACACAGACAGACAGACTTGGAGAGGAAAAAGAAAAAAGGAGAAACAAAAGTATCAATATCAACACAGTAGTATTGATCTGACACCAATACTCACATTGGTATTGATACTATCGATATTTAGATCGATACGCCCACCCCTAATCATTACTTCATCAAATGACATGGTCTCTATCATCAAATTAACCCACTCCTGATATTTAGGTCTAACTTGGGTTTTCCTGGCTACCAATATCAAACCTGTTCTATTCCTATAATCTGCACGTTCTGAAACCCCTGCCGTATACAATCCCTTAGACACAGCTGAATAGATTTTAGGTGCAGCTGTATGTGACCAGTCTTGAATTGTTTGAAGTACCTGTCTTTACAATGACAAAACTTAAGAGCCCAATAACTAAATAACTAATAAACTAAACTAAAGTAAAAACTAAATAGCCCATTGTTCTTGAAAATTTTGACTAAAACCTAATAAGGCTGATAAATTGCTTGTTTCTCCATCAGTTCTTCTGTGCTGTTGTACAACTCCTCCTAAACTGCCTTGTTGAAAACCTGCTGACATATTAGTTCTTATATAAGATTTCAAGCCAGGTCAAAATAGATTGTATGAAAACACTCCCCCACCTTTTACAATGGTTGCTTATGTGAACATTCAAATTCGAATTCAAAATCACTTTATTTATCCGTTAGGAACTTCACTTGCGGAGGAAGCACCAATACGGGCCCAACAAAAACAGCAGACAGTCATACAACACAATCGACATATGCAATAAATAAATACATTAAAAACAGTTACAAAAACAATCGACCAACAGACAAATGTCCACACAGAAGAAGAACACACACGATGCAAAATTCTCCAGAATCTCTATATAAAATACTCCAGGGAAGGTCTTTATCAACTCCAGTGGATACTGTTAATGTACTACATAATAAAATGGAGCAACAAATGTGCAACAGCTCTGATAAATAAATAAATAAATAAATAAATGTATATAAAAACAAAATTTGCATACTCTGAAAGTATGTTGCATCATAGTGAAGCAGATAGTGCCTGATTACTCTTCAAATGTGAATGTGATGCCTTCCAGCATGACATCCACCTTTCCTCGCCTACTCAATTTGCAAAAGCTGTTTTCACCTTCCCTGCCTCCTGCTTTCCAACCCCTCTTACTTTGCGGGAGAGCCTGCAGTCACATTAGCTCAGAGCACTGACTTGCCACGGAGGAACCCCCTGCGGTGCATCTGCTATCTATAGATTTTAGAAGACACACCATCTCTATCTGACTGTCTCGGTTTCTAAGAATGGAGGCAGGTATGTACACAAACACCATATTTCCACATATGCATTATATCCCCCTCCTCGGTATGCACTGTGTGTGCGCATGTGTGTTGAATGTATGTATATAACTGCAAATGGAGAAAAAGAAGTGTGATTCTATTTGGTGGCTTGATGGCAGTTTAAAAATGACAGGCTATGAGTCAGGAGAGACCACAAAAGAGAGAGCATGAGAGACATAAAGAAGTATGAGGGTAGAGTGGAGGGAGGTGTAGAAGTGTGAAGGAGAGTCAAGGAAAAGACAAGGTACTGTTTCGAGGTGAAAAAAGAGAGTAACAGTTTAGATGAGAGGAGAAAGTACAGGGGCAGTAGAAAATGTGCAGTTTGTAAGTGCACACTATGTATTTCTGGTCCATTTTCACTAATTTCTCAAACAATGTATATGTAGGCAGATTTTTAATATGATCCACTTCACTAACAAAAGCAATAATATGAAACTATGACTTGTCCATTCACAGGATAAGTTGATGGCGTCCACGACACTATTTGAACCATGATGTCAGAGACACACATATAGCTTATTGAGGCTGTTTTCATACTGGGTATCTGGATCTGTGCCGTACTTGTATACGCCCACACCTTTCCTGCAGATGTTGCATTCACAAGCACGTACTGCAGGCCGTACACAAATATGAGTGGCTGTTACAGGGCCAAAACAGTAGATGGCGGTGTGGAAGGAATTCTGTCACTATCCAACAAACAAGTAAGTCAGTAGAAGACCAACCCAGGAAATACTTTTCTATCTGTTAGCCTGTTTAAGGCAAAGTGAAGAAGAGCAACTTTCGTTGTCCAGTTCGGTTGATAAGGAGAGCCCACGCTGTGTGGAATGAAGGCTTTTTCAGGAGACAACAACAGCTGAGAGTTTGTTTACTGCTCTGGTTGCTGAATGGCAGAGTGGGGATTAGGTTACTTACAGTCTTGGGCATGATCATAATAATAATAATAATAATGATTCATTAGATTTATATAGCAATTTTCTATTAAGGCATACTCAAAGCGCATACAGTGGATCCATTTATTCACTCACACATTCATACTTTAGTGGTGGTAAACTACATTTGTAGCCACAGCTGTCCTGGGACACACTGTGTGTGGCTGCCAATTTGTGTCTAAGGCCCCTCCGACCACCACCGAACATTCATACACCAGTATGATTAGCTGCACTGGAGGTAAGGTGGGTGAAATGTTTTACCCGAGGACATAACAGCACATGACTGGGACAGAGCAGAAACCGAACCGCCAACCTTCCAGTTATTGGACAACCTACTCTAAATCCGGAGCTACGGCCGCCCACTTTCCGGATCACTTTTACACAGCAATGTACTGTAATTGAGTCCACTCAGTCCATACCCAGGAATACCTTCTCAGCTCGACTCGGGTATGGTACTCGCACATGTAATGTTTGTATTCACACTGATAAAATTAAGCAACCTTTGAGGTCCACCATACTTAGATATGGACTCGGGTACACCGTGTGAAAACACCCTAATACTCGATACTATGCTTGCAGATCCTCGTATCAAAACTGTTTTTAATGAAACATGGAGACAATATTGGCTCAGAAACGTCTTTGGTAATTCAGTCAAAATGTCTGCATCATGACAAATTTATGGCATGTTGAGTGAATAATTGCTTTCCTCACAGGCAGTGTTCTTATCTTCTTATTGAGATATATTGCACTTTCTTGTATCTTTGTTTTGCTCATATTAGTCCACATTTTGTAAAATGTTTGCTGGTCTACTATTCCTACACCAGGACCAGCTAGTGGGGCTGCAACATAAACACAACATTATATGTGTTTTTCAGGTATTGTTCATTAGGGACGTCTACAAGTTGAGAATATGAATGACTGGTATTTGTCAAGGTTAACTAACTCAGGTCATTCAAATGTTTAGGAATTAATCAATTTAAAGATGATTAAATATCAGTAACAGGTTGTTCAAGAGGTCATCCAGAGGTCAGAGGTCTGTGTTTTAGCTCTGACCAATCAGGATGGATTCAGGACCAAATTTCCTTAGCCAGTCCTAGTTGCAGTGAAAAATTTCACAGCCCACTGATGCAATAGTACTGCCATCAAGATATTCACTTGATATGACTTGTCTTTACTGTGACATAACGATGAGCTTTTCACTATAACTATTGCAAGACATCTACTGTTATCCACTGTTAATTTGGGGTAAAACTCTGAAATAGGCTACAAGAAACTCTTCATATAGTAATTTAATTCATACTAAACAACAAAATAAGGGTGTAACGGTGCACTCATTTGTACCAAACCATTTCGATTCATGGCAAATTCTCAGCACCACTGCCAAAAAAAACCACAGTAGAGAGTATAATGTTAAAAGCATGTTACGTTTCACTTTCGGTTTTCGGTATGTTTCAGCTTTGTGGCACAAAAGAATTTATGGTTTCTTTATAGTATAGGTTTTATTTATATTATTCCAATTTATTTTTTGTAACACTGGAGAAATGTAATGTTGAAGGAGTTTTGTCATAGAAGGTAAGTTCTAAAAGTTCTAAAATGGCATTGCTAGGCAATAGCGCCGGATTGATTTTTAGAGGTGGGGGTCAGTGGAGGTTGTTGAGTTGAATGAATGTCATAATTTTTGTCACACTGTAACCTAACATCAGTGTGTAATGCTGGCTTTCCCTCAAAAAAGAGATCTTAACTCAAGGGACTTCCTGGTTAACCCTGAAGAGACTAAGCTATTTTAGCAACTAATATGACCGACTGGGGTCATTTATGACCCCACTGACTTTATATAGGAATACTTCTATATATTCTATATTTCACTCTCTAATATATTTGTCCATCACCTACATAATGTAATGAGGTAAGGAATTAATTTTTATTTTATTTTTTTACAAAAAGTAGTCAAACACACACTGCTAAAACAATAATACATTCATTTAGACAACCCTTGTCTGTTACATTTTGTAAAATGCACATTATCTTTTATTTCTTAGTATTTTTTCTTTTGCATCAAAAATGAAAACATAAAAACTAAAGTTTCATTGACTAAAATATGTATTATAACGTGGTAGGATAATTATAGCATCAAAATATACAAGAACCAGTGACTAGCAAATATGCCAATACTTTAACACAAATCTCAATGACCCCATCAGTCGTCCTTTGGCCTGGCCTCTACCTGCTTGCTCTGCTTGAGGTGCCACCAGTATGGGATGGACTTTATGGTCAGACTCTATATCAGGGTGGTCTGACATCTCAGAGATACAATCTTCAGTGTCTGATGTTGACTCATCTCCATCAGTGGAGCTATTTTCATCCTCACTCTGGGCATCAAGAATCTGTCTCAATGCTTGTGCAGCTGGAAATCTGTCAATTCTAGGTCTGTTGGCCATGCTTCCTGCAAAACAGTAAAATATAATGATTAGAGTTGGCAAATTACAATGCCACCTGAAGCTATAATGTTGAAAATCTCATAGATGTTTCCAGGGTCATAAGTGACCACATACAAGTTTGGATGACATTTGCCACATGGATCAGCCAGATCAAAAATTCTATGAACAAATGCAGGACAAATAGATTGACAAATTCATGGTAAGAAACTTTTTTCTAATTAAAATTGGAAACATGGCACAGAGATATATGCCTGGGGTCATAAATGACCCCAGGCATATAAATGGTTAAGTAAAGGTTAAATAAAATTTTAATCACAATCATCAGATCAAGTAGAAAACTAGCCTTTGCTTCAAGAGTCCTGTAACATGTGTGTGTGGGGCATATATCTGTTTTCCTCCATCATTTCATAAATGTTGATGTGATCAGAACAGATTGTTTTCCTGTGTTATTGCCTTTTATTGTACCTATGCCACCTCCTCGCCACAGCTCTAGTCAGTTTTGCGCAAAGCTGTGCCTGTTAACACCTGCCTTTCAGATGTGCTAAATATAGATGCAAAGTCAGGCATCGCAATCAGTTTTAGGTTTGGTAAATCACTTTGCGTGCATTAAATATATATTTGCATCAACTCCTCCCAATAATTTTGCATTTTCTGGCAGAAATGTCCATGTTGCATATTCATCAGGACAAATGCACTAAATGGTTTGCACAAGATATTTTGCCCATTTGAGAGACACAGCCTTCAGTGCGTTCTGTTAGTAGATCAGCTTCAGTGTGATTTTGCTTGTGCACATTTTTACATGTGCAGACCTTTAGTAAATCAGGCCCATAGAGTTATACCTTAGTACTAATGTGGAGTATAACTCTACATCACGTATAAGACACGAACAACATTTTAACAAACCTCATTTGTATAATGATGGGTCAAACTGAAGTTATTATATCGCTCTGTTTGGGACCAGACTCACAGAAAGACAAAGGTTGCCTTATATACCTGCCGCCTCAATCAATTCAACTTTTAACTGTGAAATAACACAAAAACACTACAGCAACACAACAACACAGGCTGCAGAATTGTTCTTTTTGTCAGGGAAGGTAGGTCTAATGGCACCTCAGGGCTTCAGTTCCCCGTGGGAAAAGACTATTACAAGAAGAAAAAGCAGCAAACACATTCCAAGTATGGTGTAGACATAAACACATAGTGTTTTTCAGGTGGGCCTTTCTCAGGTGGCGAAACTAGTACAAAAATCATACTAACCCTTTCACAGCCTCATGTCATTCTGCAGATTTTTTTTTTTTTTTTAGTCTCTGTCATACTGGTGTCCCTGAACTACTTTAATCTTACATCTACAGCTGAACATTCAGACTCTGATCACCATACTATCTGCATTGATCCAATTTTGTGGCAGTTTTCAGAATCATGCAGTGGTTAAAGCAACAACAATAACAACAAAGTAGGCAAGCAATAGCATTATCTTCTTTTGTCTCTTGCCACATTGTGGCACTTTAACGAGTCTTCAAAAACTATTAAAAATGCTGCCTGTAAACTCTCCACTGTCATAAAACAATTAACTTTCTTGGTTGTGTTTGTGTGTAGGCGCTGAGGCTACAGCCACTGCTATCAGTGATGTACATTAACTGCATCTGACATGCAATTGTCGGACTGACTCTCATTATCCCACGCTAAAAGAAGCACACACCCACAGAGAAGGCTGGTGAACTCACCTGATCAAAGCTGCTCATTCATGTCTCTTCTTCAGTATCTCTCCCTCGCTCTGTTGTACCCTCTGTCACTTACACTCCTGGGATTCAGAAGGGACACACACCTGCGCCGGTAGATGCCCACACTAAACAGGCTATTAGGATGCATTCAGGGACAACAGGGATGGCTTGTAATGCCTCTATAATCACATAGACTGAGGTTAGATTGGCAGAGTGCTTGGATTGACATGCATTTGTCTCCCTTTGAATCTAAATTTAAAATAAGAAGTCATAATTAAGCAAGAGACAGTACACAAGATTAGTTTGGAAAGATATTTGAGTAATTCAGAGCTCTTGATTAAAAATGTATGAAATACTTGTGGACTTAATAGCATCAAGGGAGAAAAAAACTTTGGTAATATGCTGCACAAGCTGGAACTGGCATGTACAAGACAGCGGTGTCTCGATCCGGGGGGCTTCAGTGGAGTTTAACTGAGCAAGGCGGACGACATGCCTAAAGACTCTTCAGAGTTACAGCCATGAAACACCAGAGCTCTCACAGTATCAAACCAAAATTGAATTTTCTGCTCTGTCGCATGTTGCTTGTTGAGATGGAGACAGTGCGAGCAGGGAAGGGAAGGGGGAGCGTTCTTTGAATCTCTTAACCTTTACGGCTTGTTGCGGTATCAAGCCCTGCGGACAAGATCCGACTCTGACACGTTTGTCGAGGGATGACAAATTAGCTGTCCTTCCAGATGCCTGATTGCCTGACCTTTATTCACTAAGTAGTGGTGGTGGTGAAGGAGGGGTGACAGCAGTAAGTGGTGCCTGTGTCAATGAGGGCCTGCACTGGAAATGTACATTTCACCCTGTCCATTAGCATGATCATGATCTTATCCACACTCACTCTGACTATATGTTATGCATTCATTTTACTATTTGATTGTAATAAGTTATTTTTAGGCATTTATGAAATGATTGCTGCAAGTCTGTGTTGCATTATGTGTTTGAAGTCACTGTTTGAGGTCATTTCTGCTAAATAACAACTGGAAATAAAAGAAAGTTTCAATTTTTACCATAAATAAAACTGTATTTTAGTGTAATATGTTCACTTACACTGTTTTATGAAGAATCACTTTATAAGTTGATGGGGGCTGACATTGCTGTGAACAAATGGCAACCTAAAATTGCTACTTCAATTCAATTTTGCTGTGTTACAGCAAGGTGTGAGAAGAGGAAAAAGTGTGGCTGGCTTTGAGATTTAAATGATAACAAAACTATTTTTAGGGTCATCAACAGCTATTGAGGGATGGTCCAAATGTTGAAATTTTTCAAAGCATTAGTTACTTTAATGTCTCAACAACTGCACATTAAACCGCATACACTTAAAATGTTTGATAGCTGCTGTGAGGATACTGTCATTTTCACTATAATACACACAAATAAGTGTCCTCAGTTAAACATCTCGATTTCAACTTTCCATGTGTTGGCTATGACTAACATAAATGCTCTCATAGGCAGTACAGTACAAGTTTACGGACAGAAAGTTACATGCACACAGGAATATTAAAAAAGACATGGAAAACTGTGTATATAGAGTCAGTGTTTGTCAAAACAGTTCTGCAGACATTCATTTAGCATGCCACAGTCATATTATGACCCCTAAAATGTCATGAAGACATTTACATTTGGATGGTGTAAAATACAACATTAGGTCACAGACTCCAGTTTAGGACATTTTTACACTTCAAGCAGCAGTTATTGACCAGGATCAATGCAGCTACTGATCAAAAAAGCATCAAGTTTTGAAAATATTTGTATTTATTTGGTTTGTTTATTTACATGAGCTTACATTTAAAAAAAAGTATATATCTTCATGTTGGTACACTCATATCATAGACAGCTGCAGTGGAGGTGTTTATTGGACCACCGAGGTGTTAGACTATATAATTATTTGACAGTTTGCATCTACATAATCAAAACTTAAAATTATGTAACGTGTGCATTTACAGTGTACAAAAAGTGAGGAGGCCACAGGAGAATGTGACTAAAATGTCATTGTGTTAAGATACTCCAAAGCAACACCATCTACTGGAATTATTCCAGTCCAAGAACAGGAAAACGAGAAAAACATACATATACTGATTAACTACTAAGGCAAGCAACACTGATTCAGAGGTTATCCGCGTCTGTCTGTCTGTTTGTTTGTTTGTCTGTCTGTCATGATTATGAAGATTTTTGATTAAATACCAACAATTAGATTATGAAAGAACTATGCCAGTGTTTCCCAACCTTTTTTAACTTGTGACCCCATTTTAACATCACACATTTCTGGCAAAACCAGAAGTTCAAAAGAGAAAAGATTTTTGTTCAAATTAATTTGTTTTTGATCATGTAATAGTTTGCTATAGTATGCTGTAAATAAATGTTCATTTTAGACATTTAATCTATATAATGTATATCATTATGGAAGGAGGTAGAAAAGCCAGGTGTAGATTACTGCATAAAGTAAGAATTTAATTTTACTTGGTCAGGATATGTACAGTAAGCGGAGCTTGTATTTACAAGAATGAACATTAATACTGAACAAACAATAACTCAAACAATGAATTATAGAAGAGCTGCAGCATCTTAAACCTGCCAAAATGAACATTTGAAAGATCAATCAAGATATGCCCTCTTTGATATTATATCCTGCATTTTATTTGAACTTGATTTTTATAGAAAAAGTGTGCAGTGTTTTAATTATAATGAAATATATATTGAATAATTGAAAAAAAAATTTATTGATAATTTTTATTTTTCAATTAAAAGAAATTTTAGATGACCCCATTTGAATTCTAGGTGAGCGCACAGTTGAAAAACACTGAACTATTTCTCATTTAGCAGAAGCATGCAATGACTGATAGGTACTATCTGATGCACAGTCTTGACATTAACCCATAAAGACCCAACATCCACCATCTACCAAAATCATGTACTGATATAACTGTTATTTCATTAATCCATGTAAATAATTAGTGTAAAATGTTGCTTGTCATCTTTTCATGATGATCAGATATGACCCATTTGGATGTTCAGAGGCTCTGTAGTGAATGTGGAAAGACCTTCATCTTCTACAGCACTGATTCACTAGTAAAACCTATGGAGTTGGATCAATGACAGTGAATGGACACACTGGGTTTATGTTCAGTTATTAATAGATTTTGCTAAATGAGTCGGATTTTCTTCAGTTTTTTTTTTTTTTTTTTTTTGAAGTAATAATCCTTAACTTTACTCTGAGTTCATATGGTAATCTACATGATTAGTAAAATAAATCTTGGAAAATATTTGATTTTCACTGGAAGAAAAACACAAAATACAGAACAACATCTTACAATAAATGGTGATAAACCACTTAAGGACAGTTAAATATAGGGAAAATTTATTTGGGAACTACCATAAATGTCACATTCTGTCCTTATGGGTTAAGAGATGACTGTTTTCTGTGTAATTCTGGATCAAAATCTCTGAAAGATTTACATTTCTAAATTACTATAACTGAGTAGGAAAAAATTCTAAAGTTTTAGGGTTTGGCCTAGAACCACTCACTGGAGTAAAAAGAGACTATTTAACAAGAGACTTTCATCTGCTCTTCTTCTTTTTTGAAAAGTAGAAGCAAGAAAAAATAATTAACTGAGTGATTTGCACGGTTTAATTTCTTTTGAAAATAATTGTTTTCAATACATTGCAGATTTATAAAAAACAAGAATGAGTCGCACGGTTTAACAAAAATCTGAGGTCATGAGCAAAAGCACATTAAGTTTTTAGGTTCCAGATTAACAGTGAATTTCCCTACCATACCAGGGCAAACTGACAGAGCTCAGGGCTATCTGTAACCTTGACTTTTCCTCTGTCCTTCCCGTGCATAAGTCTAAATGTTTCACGGCATGCCTCCATACTGCATGTTAAGCAGTTCATCCAGAGTAAACTTTACCCAAGTGCATCTTCTCCTACCTAATTGAGTTAGAGGATGCCATCTCCTTTGAAAACAGGACATTAAGCTTCTCTCTCAGGGAATTGAAGGGAAGTAAATCACTTTTAATTAGAATAAACCTTAAGATTAGATCTGGCCTTTCCCTTCCAGTCATTTGCATAACTTCTCTCAATACGATCCAGGCGCCGGTGGCTGATAAGTGAGATTTGGAAATGAGAGAAGAGAGGTGCTGGGGTTAGAGCAAATACCATTCAACAGGTTATGCAAGACAGGAGACAGTGACAGTAGGATATTATTTGTTATCTTACATTTGACAAAAATCATTTCAAATCATATTTAGAGTATATGACATTAAAGGACTATGCTGGAGACCATTGGCTCTATTTTTTTTTGCAGCAGCAACAGGACACAATGTAGTAGAGAGGGTGAATATATTATTAGTGGGAGGAATACTGAAACAGCAGGTGGAGTCAGGGGAACAGTGTCACTAATGACCAATAACATGAGTTCATCTTTTACAGCATCAGCAGGTGACCGAGACAAAGACGTGCAAGAAATAAAACTTGTGAAATAAAGTATGCATGTCTTTATAGCTTGCTAGTCAGTGCAGGAATAAACTGGCAGTGAATGTAAGATTCAGATTCAGATTAGCCTATATTAATCCCAAAGTGGGGAAATTTACTTATATTCAGCAGCAAAGACAAAATAAACATTCTAAATGCCCATATAAAAAATATTAGTCACTATTATAAAACAATGTACAATAAAACCTGTGTAGCTCAATTATAAACAATATACACTCAAACCTAAGTAATGAACAATATACAATAGATTATAAATAATAATATACACTAAATATAATATAAAAATATAATGCGCCAAAAACAGAGATTATATTGCACATATTGCACATGAGGAAATAGCTTAAGACCTGAGTGATGGGATGTTGATTAATTACAGAATAAAATTGCCTAGGTTTCAGACTGAGTGGGTGTTGTATAGTCTGATAGAAGTAGGGATGAATGATCTGTGGTACCACTCTATCTTACACTGCGGGTGGAGAAGTCTGCTGCTGAAGGAGCTGCTCAGAGACCCCACGTGTCATGCAGGGGGTGAGAGGGGTTGTCCATGATGGACATCTGCTTGGATAACATCCTCCTCTCTCCCACCTCCTCTATGGAGTCCAGTGGACAGTCCAGGACAGAGCTCACTCTCCTGATCAGTTTGTTGAGTCTCTTCCTGTCTCTGTCCGTGCTGCCTCCTCTCCAGCAGACCACGGCGTAGAGTATAGCAGAAGCTACCACAGAGTCATAAAAAGTCCTGAGGAGGGCCCTGCACACTCTGAAGGACCTCAGTCTCCTCAGCAGGTGGAGGCGACTCGGGCCCTTCTTGTACAGAGCGTGGGTGTTATCAGTCCAGTCCAGTTTATTGGTGAACACCCAGGAATTTGTAGTTCTCCACTACCTCAATGTCCAAGCCCTGGATGTTCACCGGAGTGAAGTGTGGTGATTTCCTCCATAAATCCATCACCATCTCCATTATCTTGGTGGTGTTGAGCCAAAGCTGGTTTAGTTCACACCAGCTGATAAAGACCTTGATGACCTCTCTGTACTCCAGATCATTCCCCCTCAGACACACACATTTGACAATGGCTGTGTCATCCGAAAACTTCTGGAGGTGGCAGTTTGTGGAGTTGTAAGTGAAGTCCAAGGTGTAGAGGGTGAAAAGGAAGGGGGAGAGCACTGTACCCTGAGGGAATCCCACACTGCAGAACACCACATCAGACACACAGTGCTGGAGCCTCACAAACTGTGGTCTGTTGGTGAGATAGTCCATAGTCCATGCAGCCAGGCGTTGGTCCACCCCAGCTCCTTCCATTTTCACCCTCAGTAGTGATGGCAGGATGGTGTTGAAGGCACTGGAGAAGTCAAAGAACATGACCCTCACAGCGCTCCCAGAGTTCTCCAGATGTGACAGTGACCTGTGCACCAGGTAGATCACTGCATCATCCACCCTGATTCCAGGCCGGTAAGCAAACTGAAGGGGGTCAATCAATGTGCTCACCAGGGGTTGCAGGTGTCTCAGGAGGATCCACTCCATGGTCTTCATCAGGTGAGAGGTCAGAGCAGCAAGCCTGAAGTGGTTGGGTTCCCTGGGATGAGGAGTCTTTGGGACAGGGACCACAAATGAGTAATCCTTTATCTACCTCTTACCTATCTATCAAAACCTAAACTATATGAAAAGTGTACATTTAAAATAACGTCTACAAGTTTAGACTAACTTCATTAAAATGCAGGACTGAGAGTTATAGAAGATCCTTCATGCCCACTGCCATCAGAGTAACACCTCAGTCTGATGATTTCTTGTTAATTTTTCTGTTTTGTTTCTCTCTCTCTCTCTCTCTCTCTCTCTCTCTCTCTCTTTCTTTTATTGAAAAAGTGAATTTCCCTGTGGGGATTAATAAAGGTCACCTGTATCTGCAGAGGTTGAATTATTTGATAAAATTTTTAACAAAAGTCACTGCTGCAAGTTACATCGCTATTAGGTTACATATGCTTATATGTATATGTATATATAAACATATATATATATATATATATATGTATATATATATATATATACATAAAAATATTAAATTCCACACATAGAGAT
>JAPTGZ010000005.1:31959561-31974249 GCA_029814645.1 Fowleria isostigma | reverse complement strand
TGTACACAGACAAACAGACAGACAGACAGACAGATAAACGCCGGCAAAAACATAACCTCCTTGGCGGAGGTAAACATTGAGTTCATTTACCTCCTACATTGCAGGACCTGTGATGTGACTATTGTGCACATGTACATTGTGATGATAATGCTCAAACGATATATTGTGGAGCTCTATAACCAACAGTGATTATCTGTGATCTGAGAGAGTGTGAAGGAGTCATCATCATCTTTATTTCCAGACTCTGGAGTCCATTTAAAATTAAACAAATACAACAAATACAATAAATAAAAACAAATGAAATCACAGAGTAAAAAAAAAATAAAGGTAAAAGCACAAGATAGGAGTGAATAGGAGTATATAACTGGGCCTTATTATGGAAGCATGCCAAATTCTAAATGCTCTAAACTAGTCTAAGTCATACTCATCCCTTCAAGTGACCATTTACTTGCACCCAACAGCTGGGAGACACTCAGCGCCCATTATAAACACCTTCATCATGAACTACCTCGCACGCTGAACAACCTCTCTCACTCTCTCTGCTTCTCAAATGACGAAAAGAAGTGTCACTCTGACACCAGCACAAACAACACTGTCTTTGTTTTATTAATTAAATGAAGGGAGCAGAGTTATATCTGGCTGAAAATGTTCCCTTTATGACTTTTTTGTGGTAGAAATTTGGGCATATTTCAAATGAGCCGGGCTCAGATAAAAGTTCTTCACATAAACAAGCTAAATCTTTATGTTGCAGGATAAAGTACAGCCATAACTCTGTAGAAAGGTAAAAGAAGAATAAGTATCAAGCAAGCAGGGACATAAAAAGAGAATGGAAGGAAAGAAAAGGAGGGATAAACAGAAGGAAGGCAGTTACTGAACCCACTGAGGGAGATGTGAGGGGACACGTCCCAATCTTCTCTCATTCAGAGGTGACAGTCCATCTGTCACCACCATAGAAGTCCGCAGGGGGATCAATGTCTGCTGAGGTAGCCAAACCAAAAGCTATCTGCATCCCTATTAGTATTCCTTTGCGGTGAGGCCTGAGCCATCTACTGCATCGGCCTCCTAACGCAACCGCCAGCACAGGTGCCATGTCGATAGATTGATAAGACAAGCCAGACATGGCCCTGGAAAGCATACGGGTGGACAAGTGATTTAACCCCCTGTGGGACAGACTTAAGATCTCACACATGCTCATGTAGGCAGCAGGCAGGCCGTTTCATACATGCAGAACACATGCACAAGCAGACACACATATGAAGGCTCATATGCACCCACACTGGGAACAGATATGGACATCTTACAAGGATGAATGGCCACCCTGCGAAGGACAGCAGGACAGCATAATAAAAGCCAGACGAGGCATTAATCCTCCTTGTGGGGATCGCTGATGTTTGCAGCATTATGGCAGGCCACTAACATTTTTCACATCTCCACTGTGTGTGTGTGTGTGCGCGTGTGTGTAAGTGCAACGCTAAATCACAACTATGTGCTTGGCATGTTGTAGCATCATTATTACACTGTATTTTTAAGGCATCGCTTTTTCTGTAATCCCACATAAGCGATGCTTTTAGAGAAAAATACGGCTCATTTGTTTAAACTTCTGTGTTCTAGAACACATTTCTGGTGAGAATATTCTAAAAAGACTTTAAATTTAACAAGAGGGCCCAGCTGTGATCATTGTTTAAACAGTGAGACAAGGAGAGTAAATAAAACCGAACCATTGTGGCTTACAAAACCTCCATACATTTTCATTTTTCTTCTTTTTTTTTCCCCAAATTTAATTTTCTGGGCCAGGTCTGTCAGCCCTGTTAATGAAAAAAAAACAAGTGAGCACTCCATTTTATGAGTGGAGATGACCTTTACAGAGCTCGAGATTCACTGAGGGGATTTGAAGCCACCAATTAGCACTGTGGTTTCTGCTCTAGTGTGATCTCAGGTCTCAGGCAGAGACACACATCCCATTAACAACATCAGCATGTAAAGCAGGAGACAGAATGCATATGACTCGGTCAACAACAAATGAATACAAAAGGGGCTCGTCAGATTTGAACTGAATTACACTGTGGCACCACTGAAAGGCTTTTAACAATATATATAAAGCTTTTGTTACTTAATACATTTCCATAATAATAAAATGACAAGGTAAATAAAAATAGCCATATCAGGTTTTCAAAGTAGGTCTTCCTACTTCTATGAAAAATGACATCAGCTATCACCATCAACAAATGTGCACATATACTTCAAGGATTATGCCCCAGTAAGCACACTAACAATGTGGTCAAGGGCAAGCATAATAATGAATTGATTGTCCTCTGAGAGTGTCATAATGAATGTGAATCAGACTATGCAGTGTGCTTTTAACAATCAATAAGGCTATGAATTGCCACCACCTTCTCAGTGATTGATTATATTCATTTATTTTTAAGCATAATGCAGGGTTAGATCAATTATAAATATCAAGGATAGTCACTTTACTGTTTATATTTAAAGAGCATATAATTAAAAGAGGAATAGATGTTAAAAGTGGAATGACTTTCTGATGTTTTATTTTTTTTTGTGTTGAGAGAAAGAGGGGAAAAAAATGATTTTGAAATTAATTTCCAAAGAGTTGTCAATATTCCTGAAGTGTGGCACATGCAGTGGCAAAGCAATGGTGCTGCATTAAGCTTTCATGAAAGTGAAAGTTAATTAGATATGATGACTGAACTCCCGGGATCGTAATTAGCCGAACTGCGTGACTGCTCTCCTGTAATTAAATGTCATTTTCCCTCAGTTCACTGAGCCTGAAAAAAAGGGAGGAGAAGAAGAAGAAGAAGAAGAAGTCAAAGAAGAAGACTGCTGCTGAAAATGTCAGTTTCTACAGAACTCACCTGTGCCCTGTGGCTTTATCCCGGACATTCCTGGAACAAGGGCAAGAGTGGGGGAAAAATATATGTTTAGTCCAGTTGTCAGGATTCAGTTTTAATAAAAATGAGCTTGCTGTTTGGTGGAGTTGAAGGACTCACATTAGTGTACTTTCACGGAGTTTCATTGTAGTTGATGTTAGACATTGGACAATCAAATGTTAATAAACCCCCAAGGTTAAAAAGTGAAGGTAAGAAAGGAGAGGTCATATCTGCAGGTGAGAACAAAATGTCAGATCCCTCTACACCGTCGTTATGGCAGGTGTCATATATAGATAACCCTGGGATGAGAGAAAACAGTGCGGAAAGAAGGAGAGAGGAACTAGTCCAGCAGAGTACACGGCAGGTCTCCTGTCATGTGTTAGAGGAGAAGAGTCAAACCTGCAGGAACCTAACTATTGACTGACACCAGAGGACATGCTATAAGGACAGTCACGACAACAACTGCAACCAGAATCACAGTCGGAGAACGTGGCACTGCCGTACACAGGTAAACTGATCTATTTTTGTAGCTCTACCATTTATAACTGGGACTTTTTATGACACTGCTCAAGATATATTAAGGAGAGTGAACATGCATAAATATATTTGTAAATAGCAAGGAAGCTTTTTTTTTTTTTTTTGGTATTTTGGGCCTGTACCCCTTATTCACATTTTAAAGTACATCACTAAATACTGAACTTTAAGCTCACATACAGTTGCGGAAAAAATTATTAGACCCACCCTATGTTTCCTTCAATTTCTTTTTTATTTTAATGGCTGGAACAAATGAAGGTACATGTATTTGGACAAATATAATGAGAACAACACAAATAGCTTATAAGAGTTTAATTTCAGAGCTGATATCCATTTTCCATGTTTTTCTTGATAATAACCAAAATCACATGAGTTATTACATCAACATCTATGGCATTGTACTGATAAAAACAGTGCTTTTATTCATTCCATGTTTCTTTTCTGTCTATTTTAGTCACATGATACACACAGGACTTAATACTTGACTGCATAAACATGGTTTTTGATGACTTTTGATGGTCTAATAATTTTTTTTCATAGAAGAGCCGGATCCAATGAAATAGGTTCCGGATCTGACGTTAGAGGTGCCGTAGATTCCGATTTAGCTGGATCAAGCTCAGATTAAGCCCTGCTGTTCTCACAACCTTCTCCCGCCTCTTACAAATTGTTTTTTTTTTTTTTTGTTTGTGTGTGTGTGTGTGTGTGTGTGTGTGTGTGTGTGTGTGTGTGTGTGTGTGTATCAGCATAGACAAACCTTATCCCTGACATCATTACAGCCTATAAACAACAGTACATATTGATATTTAATGCTGCTAACATATATGTTGTTTTGGAAATGTGTGTAACTTACCCTATAATGACTTTTATCTTGAGCTGGGAGAACATGTTGCCTCCATAAGTCTTCTAGCACCCAATTTGTTTTAGATATGTATCTTATACTCTACTACTCATCTACAATATATATCTATATATGTCTATTTTCAAAACCACAGATTTTTCTCTGAGGATGTAATCATAAATGGATCTCACTGATATGAAGAGCCATAGGCTATTTTCTGTATAATACTCACTCATTTTACTGTGTCTTTATAGTATGCGCTCTCTGAAGAGATATCAGTGACACTTGTAGAGACAGTGTGAGTGGAGAACCTAATTAGCTCTGCCCAATGGACAAAAAATGATCACTGAGAATGTAATAAGGCTTTAGCGTGTTTGCCTGAGAAAACGACTTGTGGCTCCCTGCCGTGTTTTGAATTAGAAAAACGACAGGTTAAAAACCCACCTGTGTCTTTGACTCAATCACTTATGTAGAGTCACTCCACTTCTCATCTCTGCTCCCGGTGTCCCTGCATAATTATATGCATCGAATTGAAAACCTTTCCATGTCTAAAGCCTGCTGTTCATGTAACAGTTGCACTTTTGACCATTGACTTTGCTTCTAAAACATCTTTTCTGTTTCCATCTGTCTTGACAGAGGGTAACAGCTATAGAGATGGAGAACTCTGATGAGAAAGCATTTCAAATAGCTTCTCACTGCACTAACTAGTGATGAATGTTCATTTATGTACTGAACATGCATTGGTCAGTGATTAGAATGCCTACAGGAACTCCCAATAAACGTGACAGTAGAAAATACAGAGACTGGAGAAAACATCTGTTAACATTTCATACAACTGGCCCTGTCAAGTGAATTAATTTTCTTCAATGGGAGAGTCAAAAACAAGTATATCACTAGCATATGGATTAACACCTACACAGACCACTGCAGGTTTTTAAGTCCAGATTCTACCACCAGTTATTAGAACTGAACAAGTCTCTTGGAAGAGAGATGAAACATTTTCAAAAGAGCTAAACCATCCAGCTGAACCAAGAACTATCGAGAACAATGACCTGGGCAAATGAGAAACTACCAGGAAATCAAAGACAAGGCCATAAGTTCACCATGGGCCTGACTTATGGAGATGAACAACCATTCATTGTCACGTTTATATCAATTTAGACTGTTTAGTTAACCTACTGAGTCACATGGTTTTGGGATGGTAAGAGGAAGCTGGAGTACCTGTACAGAAACACAGCAAGCAACATGTGTTAGCATGTATTTTGCATGTTCTCCCCCACAGTTGGTTTGATCCAAGGACCCCCTAAAACAGGGATCTCAATCTTATTTTAGTTCAGGGGCCACATTCAGCCCAATATGATCTGAAGTGGCCCACACCCATTAAATAACAGTGAAAATTTTTAAATTACATAATAATAATGTTTACATCTACAAACTATTATTTAAATAACTTGAATAATATGAATAACCTGAAATTAGAAACTATCCTTTCAAAAAAATATGAATAACCTGAAATGTCTTAAGAAAAATATGTGCAATTTTAACAATATTCTGTGTCAGTTTATCATTTACACATGTTCATTAAACTTACAGATCTAGCTCTACAAATACACAAAACATTTAATAACAAGCAGAATATTGGTAAAAATGCACTTATTTTATGTAAGACATTTCAGGTTACTCACATTTTTTTGTGAAAGGATAGTTTATAAATGACAACATCTTCATATATATGTACTTTTTACACTAAAACAAAGAGGGAAAAAAAGGCAATATTTATAGATAATTATGATAGTATTTTGCTGGTCTGACCCACTTTAGATTACATTGGTCTGTACATCCTTGATTGTTAGTATCTTCAACGTCATTTTTCCATCCCGTGGGCCAGACTGGATACCTTGGAAGGCTGGATTTGGCCCCCGGACCATATGTTTGAGATCCCTGAAAGTTCCCACCCAGTGACTTATTCCAGTATCATCAAGGAAGAATTCCCACAACTTTAGAATAAAAGTTAAAGAAGAAATGAAGTTACTAAAAACTGAAAACCCAAGCAAAGCCAACATAGTGCATAAGAAAATGTATTGAGCATCCATCATCTGAATATTATTCCCAAGTAAATGTTTTATGGATGCTTTAAATTGGGTGATTTTATGACTGCAGCAGTGTCTGTAATATAATCATATTAAACTCTGTAAAAGAGAGTCTTAAATTCCCCATATGTTCACCTGGGCACAAATCACTACAGACCTGAAGTGGAAAACAAACCGGTGACTCATCTGACAAAATTAAATCAATGCCATCACGCATAATGTTTCCAAAAATAGACATCTTAACTGAAAAACTAAATTTAATTGAGCCTTCATGAACTCCTGTTAGCCACCAGTTGTCCGTTTTGACCTTTCATCTTCACCAGGGCTTTCGATGGCAGTGCCTGTCCTCTCTATGCAGCTTTACATACTGCCTGCCTCAGGGCACTTAAGGTGTCTACTGCTAATTCCACCTGAGCCCTTAATTACCTCATTAATTTAGGCTGACAGGGTAGGTTAAAACCCCTTTGTGATCCCCAGGCTCCATACATGGACATTAGCCACTGAATGGGAGGCCATAACCCGGTCCCCTTTTTTGAGACCCTTTAGTGTTTAACAAGGTTTATACCTAATCCACAACTTTATCTTTATGGATCTTGGCCTTTAGTATTAATTGGTGATTGGCTTACAGTTGAACCAACATCATCGCAGTGCTTGGTTATAGTGGAAAGACTTCCCTGAAAGAGGTTTTTAGGAACATTACGCAGAGTGCGGCCAGCCAAGCTACAGGAGGTTAGCCCATCTTAGGAAACCATCAGTTGAGGATTTCCACTGTGCTTTAGGTAAGCCATCTCCCATCCCAATCCATTCCTTAAAGACGGTCGCTGAAGGACAGAGAGCTAAAGAAATACAATGGCTTGAAGCCTCTTGGAGATGGTATCTAGACAGAGGAGTAATAAGGAGAGGGCTAAGAGGAGGGTTATATTGGTCAAGCTGGACGGCATGGAGGAGAAAGCGGGCCATCACACATGTCCAGCCTTGACTGAAGATGGGATTAAAGAGGGAAAAGGGAGACAGACAGACAGAGATAGAGAATAGACAGAGCGGAAGAGATAGTGAAGGAGAGCAGGAGAGGGGGAGCGAGGGAAGAGGCGGGGAAAAAGATTGATGGCTGACTCGTCCTCGCTAGGTGATTTTCCAATCTCTCCAGAGGACGCCTATGTCCAGGAGCCTCCACTGTGCCATGGAAAGATGGAATGGGCAGATGGTGATGGGGAGAAGAGATAAAATCATAACTGTTAAGCAGGCAGAAAAAGGAATAGGGAGATGGATTGTGATAACGGCGCTGTCGTGACTCAAAGTATGAGGTTAGAAAATATATGATCAAACACAAGGTAAATTTGGGATATTTTCCAAATGAAAGCTGTATTACACCATGAATTGTATACTGAATGATAGAATGGTCAGTCAGAAGCATTTGAAATGTTCTAATTTAAAAGAAGTGAAGGTCATAATGCCCCAGCTGGGGCTCTGTGCTGCATGTGCAGGACACAGCAAAAATCTGGGTTAAATAGCATAATTATATCTGTATGAAAAAGTTGTTATGTACAATATATTTTATTATTATATTTGTGCCATCTGGGGAAAAAATTCTCAGTATCAGATTTTCGAACTATCTGCTCTGGGAGAAGATGTCAACTTTGAACAAGGTCACTGGAGTGTTTGTGAAAGAAACATGTCTGTCACAGTGTTATCCACTGGAGAATATTATAAAATTTCAGCATTTAAGCCAGACTGGATTATAGGTTCTGCTTAAATTTAAACATTTTTTTGCATGCAAAGGTAGCATTTTTCTCTATAAAAATGAGATGTTATCCTGCCTCATTAAGGCTGCACAAAAGTTTCAACATAACAAGCCAGTGCAGAGTATCCAAACACTAGACAGCTGAATCTCTTGTTATTGTGCAGTGTTTGTGATCACACATACAGTTTTCATGACCCCAGGCTACAGAAACCACAGAATGGATCAGCAAAATCAATGCACCATAAACCATGTATGATATACGAGACAAGTTCTTTATCACATTCGACTCCAATGTACTTCTAAGCATGACTGACTAGATGTAGATCTCAAACTAGGTCAGATCATTCGACTTTGGTAGAGAAGTCACTGTATCTGAAGAAATTTGCCACTTCAGTGACTTTGCTTGCTCTTTTGTTCTACACAGATTAAAATGTAGATGCTACAAAGACATATAAAATCACATAAAACCCATAATGTTGTTCTGTGAAATGTTCGATGGAGGCTTCAAAATGTTCATGAAAAAGAAAAAAAAAAACAAAGCTTTGACATGGTTTAAACTGTTTTTCTTAAATGGATTTAAAGGTGCCCTGCCACACACATTTCATTACTTTTGTAGTAATGTCTGAAGTTCTACCATGGACTCTGTAACATTTTCTGGTGAAAACAATGCCTTGGTTACCAAGTTTCCATTCATTCTAACATGTTATAGAAAGCCTGCTGGAAGACTCAGCTTGATTTGCACTAGTTCTCAGGACTATTCAACTAATTTTCTTGACTCTGATTGGCTAACAGCTTGCCAAAGTAAATAGCACTTCCTTGACACTGACATAGTGTTTTTCTTATGGTTGGAGCACTGGTCGTAGACTACCACAATGGTACTGCTCCAGACATCAACAGCAACCTTATTCCAATGCCTCTGCACTGTTGAAGTTTTGTTTGAGCATAGCACACTAGAATGTTGATTCAGCTATCCTTGCTGCATGCAAAAAGTGTCACCTGAGCTAGATGAATTCCGTGGGCGTGGTCTCACCTGAGCAAGCTCATGAGTAGTAATGAGCTCAGGTAGTAACGTGTCAGACTGACCAGCTTTTCTAATTGACCTGATTTCTTTGCTTATTTCTTTTCAGTGTCAATACTAGACAGAGGAGGTAGCAGTTCACTCACACATTCACTTTAAAAATTCAAGCAAAACAGTTTTGTGTGGCAGGGCATCTTTAAAGGCTGGTATCAACCTTGCAGAAGTGACTCAAACTTGATGGAGCATATGTTGAAAATTAAACATCATAACTTAAACCATTTTTCCCAAATGTCCTATTTGCATGAACTTTTTAAAGCCCCCCTCATATTTGTAGGATGGATTGAATATTTGATTATTATATGCATACTTATAAATAATTTAAAGAGCATCAAAAATAACAACATAGCAATATTATAGTTTTCATAAGCAATTTATTTTTCTATAATCTGTTTCCAATCCAACTCTGTTTTCCCAGTGCCCTGGTTTCATTTGTTTCCCATTTCCTGCCTTGCTCAGTTCCATTTATACCCCTCCGATGATTTCCTTTTACTGTCTCAGCTTCCACCTCACACTCACCTTTTTCTATTCAGTAATCATCATAGTTTCTGCCCATTTCACTTTGTTCTCCACCAGATCATTGTCACATGCTATAACTGCAACTTTCAAGAACCCTTGACATTTTCAACCTTTGTCTATGGATTTCTGGTTTCTGGTTTTCCCCTGATGTAACAATGTTGTCCCTGGAGAACATCCACTTGGTCAGTTTGTCCTGCTCTCTTTCCTCTAAGCCCTTGTTCATCCATGTCCCCTGTGTTCCTATTTGTATGATTTTCTGGTTTCCCCACCTCAAAGGAGCCCAAAACTTCTCCCCCTTTAATTCTCATTGCCTCCCTCCTCCATCTGTGTTTCTAATAAAGATTCACTTGCACTGAGTCTTGACTTCGAGTCCTATTCTGTGGATTTTGACAATATTATTGTACAATAACTTGTATAATCATGACCCTCAAAGTTTGTTTAAAAATACTCCCAACACAAAACAGCTCTAGGCGACAGGAAATGCAATAAATGAACAAACAATGATAAGAGATATGAAAACTTTTTCTATATCAACTTTGCTAAACTAGGCCAAAACTAACAGTAAGCAATAAATCATACCAATTTCCAACAAATAACTTGATAATGGTCAAGACTACTGCGTGAAAGTGGAGATGGGGCTCTGCTTGTCCTTCCCATACCTGCAGGCTCACTTCGCATCCTTTAAAAAATATTGAATAAACTACACTGGCAGTTTACAGGTCCATTAAATCAACTGGGATAGTGCCGGAGAGCGGAGGGAAGAGGTATTACATTTGTGTTATTGGTCAAATATCGCTGGCCTGTGAAGGAAAAAAAGGTGATATCCAGCAGGGTCCGGGCAAATGGAGAAAGAGAGAGATGGGGGGGAGGCAGAGGGATATGTCACAGCTATGTCCTTTCTGATAAGTGAGTTTTCACTCGCCTTCAACCCCCTCCCCACTGTAATAAGAGTTGACACCTATTTGTGACATATGACTGTATCTCTGATTGCCTGGGGCATGATAGCATCCAGACACCCTGCTCAGCTGCCGATGGAGGGATAGCAAGCATGAGCGATGAAGAAATAGAAAGGTTTGTGGCTCAAATGCACCGGTCACTGTGATACTATATCTGTAGGAGATACGGAGGCAGTGGCTGCTGCGAGGAGGGGGTACAGAAAAACTGGAATATCTGCAGCTTGTGTTGATGCTGTTGTTGAATGGCAAGGGGGAGTAGAAGGATAGGGAGATGGAAATTCATTTGGGACCTCAGGGAAGCCATTTATTCGCATTCCCCTTTGCTAGCCACTGGCACTATTCATTGTTGCAGGGCAGAGAAGACACGCGCTGCAGGGCATGTTCCTCCAGCTGTGGGATGTAAAGATGTTCCTAAGCTAGCTGTGAGATGAAATCCTTTCAGCACTACCTTGCTTTATAGGCGATCATGCTCATTACTTCTCCAGGGGGGAAGGGGGAGGAGATAACCTTCCTATTGGTTTTAGATGTTCTGGAACCAGTTTTGATAATTCATACATTAAGGTCTTGTCCTTTTATTCATTTTGATAGGTGCTGTGATCTTTAAAGAACCTGTATGTGGCGTCATTAACATTGGAAAACAATATCCTTTGTGAAATGGGACTAAATGCTGTAGAACTCTTAAAATGCCAGAACTAGAATCCATATATGTGTTTCTTTGTGTTTGTAGTATTATCTAATTATTGTCTTCAATAACAGGTTAATATTTCAGCTATACCTGATAATGTGATTTTTCTAAAGATCTTATTAAACCACAATGATCCAACAATATTGACCACATTACAGCCTCCAGTCATTGATTATTTTCACCATCTTTGCTCTGGTTTACAAAAGCAAGCCACAGAGGAGAGACATTTATCTCGTTTTTATATAGTGTTATGGATCCTCCCTGCCCTGTTTTCTCGGGCTCCTATGCAGCTACCTGTGTGGATCTCTACATAAAGCCTATTTAAGCCAGCCTAATCATTCTTTCCTCGTCTCTTTTAGGCTCAGCACGTCCTGGTTTACTCTGTTCAGCATTGCCAGATGGGAAATGTTACACTATTTTACCAGAGGCTTGAAAATGTCAGATTTTAAGGAAAATTACTGTTCACAAGTCACACCAGTGAGGTTTGATTTTGAGTGCTGACTCAAGAGATACTATTCAATATAAGACAATATAAGAATGAAGGGCTGGAAAGATGTCAAGTGGAGAGGT
The DNA here is from genome assembly GCA_029814645.1 of Fowleria isostigma. Classification (NCBI taxonomy): domain Eukaryota; kingdom Metazoa; phylum Chordata; class Actinopteri; order Kurtiformes; family Apogonidae; genus Fowleria; species Fowleria isostigma. The sequence goes on along the minus strand of JAPTGZ010000005.1, from coordinate 31,962,356 downwards.
GCTTTTACCTCAAAATTGACTTACAAGTGTCAAAGCTCGTGAAGTGAAATCAAAACATTTGTTGGCTATTTATATGCAGTCTATGATTACCACTTCATTCTTTAGTTTACTGTACATCATTCTTCCTGAACATTGCTTTGCTTCGTACTTCTGGAGATGCACTTCTCCTTGGTGGAGGGAGTGAGATTTGTTTTTCTAGTAAAGATTCATGGTCTCAGTCACCCATAGTCATATTAATTTCCAAGTATCATGGCATGCACCATGTGTATCACTAGGGTTACAAGCTGTTCAGGCCATTAAAACATCAGTTCCAAAGATAAGTGTTTCCTTATTTATGAATCTGGCCAAGAAATCATAAAAATTGATGAACAAATTAGCAAAAGCTTGAACCGGTTTTATTAATATATCTGAAATGATTAGTCACTGAATACACAAGCAATTATTTTAAGATTCTAAATATTTTGATTGAGTCAGAATTGCTGCATTAATTTGTTATAGTTCCTCTAACATTGAGATTAGTTTTGAATGACATGCTTCCTGACCAAAATAAGTCTCCACCTGGATTTAACTGAGCAATAGTTCAAACTACTCCATTGTATAATTACTACTGTGGTTAATATGTTTCAGCTACAATAAGTTTTTTAACCCATTAAGTGATGCTGTGAGTAACTTCTCAGTTCTTGAAAAACTATCAGTTTGACATAGAGCATAAAGACTGGACTGTGTTTCAATGGAAAAAGATCATGTGGTCTGATGAGTACTTGAATTACTTTCACAATTTCTTGAATTTTAATACCATATGAATGTAGTAAATCCCACCATTTTCACTATGTTGTAAACAGAATGATTTTTGTCTGTCCTTTTTTAGAGCTGGATGAATGTATTAGGTGTAAGCCTCATAAGTATCATATAAACATGTACTGTACTAGTACAACCCACTTCAACTTTACGGTGTTTTTTCTGGTTATAGAAAAAGAGACAAGAAAAAAAAGCCTCACATCTGTATTCTTCTTCTTGTACTCCATGGTAATATGGCATTCTCCTTCCTTATCTCTCTTTAACATAAAGTTCTGGTCGTATTTCCAAAAGTATGCATTCTTCTTGCACTGGCTCTGATCTACCAGCTCTGGCCATGCCTCTGCCTCCGCCTCCGTTATCTTGACCTGGACTTGACAGACTGACTCATTTCCACAACTTGTACTCAACACTAATCATCAGAATATTTGCATTGAGTATTGTATCAAGGGATTATGGGGAGTGCATAGGAAACGGGATTTGTGAAATGATAGAAAATACTGGAAAGTAACCCACTAATTTTTGATTGTCATGTATTACAATTGTAACTGTAACAGAATACAGTTACTCATATTTTGTATTGTAAATACGTAATCCTGTTACATATATTCCATTACTTCCCAACAGTGACCAGGACCCATACATATCCTCTCTCGACAACACAAATGATAAAAGCTACTTGTAAAGCTTAAAACAGTCCAGGGTGCACTGAGGCTGAAGAATCACAATGTGTCCATTTACATGTTGTTTTCCAGTCACCACACATTGTTCACCAAGCAGAGAGCATTGGTCTGACACTGGTTTCAGATCAGTGCCCTCTCTGCAGTGTCTTTGGCATGATAAAACACACCTCTCCCCCTCATGTTTACAGGGGCTGGATTTAATGTGCCTGGTTAGAAGGTCACCAAGGCTAGATAAAAACATATGTACAAGTGCATTTTTTATTAATAAATCCAGCACTACTGACATCAACAAATGTAGCTGTTATACAAAAGATAAGCACATGTTTCATGGAACAAGATGTCTGAATCTATAGTATGGCAATGCAAAACACAATATGTACTGTGTTTTGGATTAATTCCATCTGTAATATATTGTTAATGGGCATTAAAAATATATTTTTTTCTGTGTATCTATTCAACTTTATTGAAATAAAATAATTGTACGAGGTTAACAGAATACAATAAATTTTCATCCAGTATTGTACGAAACCATTTATCCATCGCTCAAGCCATTTGTTTTTTTTACAAAATCTCTCAGGACTCATACTAGAATATCTAGAGCCACACAGCGGGCAAAGGACCTATTTCATGTAATAACTCTATGTCCTTCCTTTTCATTAACCTCAAACTCTGATAAAGCTTTAAAACTTTAAGCTAATAACCTTTGGAGCTAATGGAGTAAGACTGAATAATGTCACACCATCAGGTTTAGAAGTCAGAGCTGTTTCCTGACCTTACAACCCTGTAATAAAATGCATCTTTAACCTAATGTGAAAAGGTTTGACTCGGTTAAATATTAGCCTTTCATATTCTTTGAAGCTAAGTAGGAAGTCCGTTCAGCTTCAACATGCATTTTTCCTTTTCATCGTACTGAGGCTGGAGAAATCATAACCTTGTTGAGGCGCAGGTGGAACAACAGGTGTCAGACAGCAACAATTTTTATCCATGACAGGACTTTATTTTCAGTAGTGACCTTTGTTTTATGAGGCAGAATGTCTATTTTTCATTGTGCTGATACCTTTATATCTGTTTTTACGTATATCTGAAAGCGGCGTATGAAGTTTGTCACTAATTTTTCGTTAAATCTGTCAAATCTGATCAATTGTGTAGGTATTATGAATGTAGTGATGAATGAATGAGGCTTTATTGTCATTGCACATATTACAGAGTAACCGAGCAAAGAGATTCAAACAGAACACTCCAAGAACATATAGAACATAACAATCACAGGGGGGATACAGGATGTGTACCGACCAGTTAGAGATAAAGAAAAGTAAA
>JAPTGZ010000005.1:31897549-31908559 GCA_029814645.1 Fowleria isostigma | reverse complement strand
CCCCCCCCCCCCCCCCCACACACACACACACACACGCACACACACACACACGCACACACACACACACACACACACAGACCCCTTGTTGAAGACCTCATGCTCTCATGCTCCCATCCCAAAACAGGATGCTTCCACAAGGTAACGCCCCTTAAATACATCCAGGGCATGATGTGTTGAAATGACTTAGCATTTAATTGGGTTTTTTTTCTTGTTAATAGACAAACAAAAAAATATTTCCATTTGTTTGTATTTGTCTGATGCAGCCACACATTTTGAAACTCAAAAAGAGATTTAGATTGAATATTTTAAGCTAATATTTGAGATTGCTTAAAATTTTAAGGATGTCCAAAAACCTTTTTGCACTATCATGAAGTAGTGAACAGCCTTATCCTTTCAATCCATTTGAACCAGAATGTAAATATATTCCGTATGCACTGACACTCACAGCATGCACTACTCAGTAAAACCTGCTGAGGTTCTACTGATCTATGTGCAAAATGATTCATACATCATGAAAAACACATTCCACAAGTGATCAGAATTCCATTTCCTAACTGTGACATGTAAGACATTCAAAAATAACTTGAGTTTATCTAACTTACTCAGCATAACATGACAGTCATCACCAACACTAAACAAAGTGCTCTTGAATGAAACGTTGACTTCATAGAGCTCACCTGCTGCGTGACGCTCTGCAGTTCAATCTAAAAATGTAAAACACACACCCGGGCATTCCCAGGCGTTTCGCAGCCATACCATGGGAATTGATGTTGCCAGACATGTTTGTGCTGGAGTACAAATCACGCTGTCAGTTTCAGCGTGCCTGTCAAGGAAGCAAGACATCAACACTGGCGCACGGAGACGACGGAAAGCACACTGACATAGCATGATCCGATGGGGAGGGAAGTAGCCTTGAGCAGTGATTGGAGCAGGGAGTGTGTATTTTCGAGCATATGCATGTATTCATATGGTTTTAACTGTGTCTGTATTGAGCTGTGCATAATTGCAGTGTGTTTGATGTATCTGTGTGAGTATACACATCACACACACATCACAGGGCTGTGGATCCGTTGGTAAATATGAGCTGAGCCTGATCAATAATCTCAAGCAAAGAGAAGCTTAGGGCTTTAGCACATTAACTCTACACTGTCTAAATCTATTGTCTCCACACCTCCCCTGTATTACTGTGGGAGGTTTTTCAATACTTCACATGCACAACCGTGTGTATGTGAGCATGTGTGTTTATTTGCCTAACTGTTTGTATGTACTTAGCTACGTGTGCCACTGTTTGTGTTGTTTAACATACGTTGGCTGAGGCTGTTTGCGACCCAGGCAAAACCTTCGCTTCCTGCTGTTGACTGCAGCTATTTACTTACTGTGCTTTACTGACACATACTGCCTGGTCAAATAGATAGAGATAATCTATGCAAATGTAACACAGTGTTTTCTCAATCAAAAGCTATTTAGCTGCCTGTGTATCTTCATGTACGTGTTCATTGAGACAGTTCCCAAAGGGTTTCTGGTGGTGCTGGTTGGCTGATATGAGGCTGATTAAAAACATCACAAAATGGTTTGTTTAGCTCTGAGAACACCAGACAAATTTGTATTCTTTTAATGTTCACTGAATGCAATATCTGGAGTATGTCAGAAACTTGGTTCCTAATTTTTGCTTGTTGTCTAACCAGTGTACGAAATGAAGGACAAAATCCAGTCATTACACTGTGTAAAAATTCATAACAGAGACCCAAAACACAAGGGAGGTAATCCTGATAGTAACATAAAGTTTATGAGCCCCAGCATTAATCTTCTGGATTAGTGTTTCTCAAATGGGGGACGTATATCCCCAGGGGTACTTGAAAATTTTTGGAAAACTACATTAAATGAGTCATTATGTACTCAATGCACAATAAATACTAAGAATTAATGCTGAAATATAAAACATAGTAAATACATTTATATGATAAAATTGACACTCTTGACCTTATTTCATTTCAATATTTATATCTTTATATTACCGTCTCTTATCTTGTTAGCATTATAAGAACATTTTTATTTTATATTATTCAAGATTGGTTTATTTGAGTAATTAAGTAATTATTTTTGTTGATGAAAGGTTCATTTATTCATTAATGACCATTTAATTTATTTTCTTAACAATGAAAGAGAGCACTTTTCAGTATATATTTTGCACAAAATTTGCTAATAAAGATTTTTTATTTTTAATATGTCATGTCATCTTCCTCTGCTTATCTGGGGCCGGGTCGTGGGGGCAACAGTCTAAGCAGGGATGCCCAGACTTCCCTCTCCCTAGACACTTCCTCCAGCTCCTCAGGAGGGACCCCGAGGCGTTCCCAGGCCAGCCGAGAGACATAGTCTCTCCAGTGTGTCCTGGGTCTTCCTCAAGGTCTCCTCCCAACGGGACACACCCGGGACACCTCCCATGGAGGCGTCCAGGAGGCATCCGAAATAGATGCCCCAGCCACCTCAGTTGGCCCCTCTCGATGCGGTTAAATATGTGTTGTTTGTTTACTCCACTGTAAAAACTTTGAGAACAACTGCTCTAGATAATGTATGTGACAGTGTGAAGAAATCAAACCATCTTCAGTGAACATGTCTCTATACTCCCCTGTCATATTCTTCTATTGTCTTGAAACCAATCAACACCATTCTTCATATGTGCCAAAAACTATTTGCACATCTTTCCTACTTCCTACACACATCCACACGAGGCTGATCAAAAACCTGCCTCTCCACCAGCCACCACCATGTCCCTCCTCCCTCCTTTCTCTCCCCCTCCCACCTACACTCTGTCGTTCACCCCTCACACCCACACTCCCCACCTCTTCTCTCTCTGCCTCCTTGTCCTCTCCTCCTCCTCCTCCTCCTCCTCCTCCTCTTCGCTACAAACTCCAAAGTCTCCTAATTCCTGTCATGCTAATTGGAGCTGACAGACACAGCTAATTATGCGCAGATAATCTGCTGCATCTGACTAATTATAATTCCCATTAGCTGCCGATAATGCTCATTAGATTAACTTTCTCCAGGAGAAATTGGAAATAATAGGCTGGGCTTGACGCTGCATCTTTTAACAGTGTGTTTGGCAGGGAGGGCTGTTGTTTGTTTGGTGTCGAGGAGACAGGCTGGTTGTGTTCAATGGCCACGATGGAAATAGAGGCACAGTCTGATCCAAATGATATCTGATACATCTTAACTGCTGCCACAGAAACTGAGGGAGCCAGGGCAGCGGTGAGGGGGAACTGCGACATAGGTATATATATCAGGTCAGAAATGAAAGTACATAAGAAAATATGTTTTTCAAAGCACTCACAAGGACAGTTTTGGATGCGGTGTCCAGTTTGGCTCCAGTTCTGAGGGCCCTTTGTTGTTAGTGGGTTACTTTAGCTAAAAGAGTAAAAAAAAAAAAAAAGACTGTTAGAGGTGTTTGCTGGCTCAAAGTACACGCACTTCCACTGAAGACAATGTACACGCTGATCATGCACATACAGAACATGTTTATGAGGCTCAAAGCAGAAAGCTGCACCTGAATGTTGTCCATTAGCCCACTCTGACAGGTTAAACTGCCTTACTTTTCTGAAACAGAGTAAACGCTTTATGTGTTGCCCACTCAGTCTGCTGCTGTGCAATCCGCTCTCACATTTGCTGCATGATACGACAATTCTGCTGCTTTGGCTCACCCACCACCGTTACCACCTGCTTAGATGTGCTTTTATGTGCTGCAGAGAGGGATATTATTTACCCTTCGATAGGTATGCACTACCGTCTGCAGGGAAAACATGAAAGTAGCTCTACTCACTTTTGCAACTTTAAAGACACACAACTATATCATCTTATTTGGCAATTTCCTTTAAACTGCACACATAAACTGTCTTGATTGTAGTGTGCTGAATACGTGAAGCCTGATGGTGAAGGTCATATATCTGTCATCTATAAGCTGTCAAACAATTTATGTGTCAGTGAATCAAAATGGTTCTTTGAACCCTGCTTTGCACAAAGAAGTCCAACCTGGCTGAAAATCCTTAAAAACCCATCCCTTTAATGTACTGCCTTCTAAAGTCACTCAGGACCTGATTTACTAAAGGTTTGCGGGTGTAAAAACGTGTGCAAACTTGACTGCACATGTAAAAACATGTTGAATCGTATCTACTAACCAAGGGCTTCACCTCTCAAATGGGCAAAATAGCTCACGCAACCCATTTGTTTGCCTTGGTGAATAAGCAATATGGATGTTTTTGCCAGAACGTGCAAAATGATTGTGAGGAGTAAAATGCAAATATTTATGAATGTGATTTACCAAACCTATAACTGATTGCGGTGGCTGATTTTGCACCTATTTTTAGCATGTCTGAAAGGCAGGTTCAGCTCTGTGCAAAACTGGCTGCAGTTGTTGTGGTGAAGAGGTGGCATAGGCACAACCAAATGCAACACAGAGACCCAATCTGTTGTGATCATGTCAACATTTATTGAATGACGGAAGAAAAAATAATTGAAATGTATGTCCCCCCTACACACACACACACACACACATACACACACACACACACACACACACACTTTATAGGACTCTTGTATCAAAGGCTACTTTTCCACTTGATCTGATGTTTGTGATTAAAAATACGCACCGACATTAGTCTACAGTGTAACAAAATTATATTTGCCTGACAGTCATTTAATTCAATATCCCCCGCGACCCCCCCCCACCTCTAAAATTAATCTGGCACCGCTGCCCTGCAACACCATTTTAGAACTTCTAGAACATACCATATATGACAAAACTCCTTACAATGTTACATTTCTGTGCATTATTCCAGCACACTGTTGCCACTAGTGCTGGCATATCCATGAGCAGCTTTTAGAGTGCACTGTCTCCATGACGACAACTAGTGGAACACTCAAAATCTTGATTTAAATAGGATGTTTTTAGCACAAGGATGCAAATTTGCACCTGTTATTTGTGATTTTAGTGTCGCATGTTGTAAATGTGCATTGCAAAATAAATTATAAATAAAGAAAACTACTGAACCTGACTATAAAAGAAGGTGTTGCATTATAAGTTAATAAGAGGAAGTCATCAGGTAACCATTGATGCCATTTGAGTACAAGCAATAGAGAAATCATCTGTTATGGTTCAAAGCTTGAACAGCAATTGGATACAAACTAAATGTAATTTATTGATGCAATGTGGAACTGAGGAACCCAAAGCCTGGGGAACACACAGGCCCTAAAACCCATAAATGGGATATTGATCGCTTTGAAGGGTAAAAGAAAAAAAAGTTATATTTAACCATGAAGTGCCTCACTCCTCTATGGACTGGTTAACATTCTCCCCTTTTCTCTTTTTGTTTCTTTCCCACAGCCACTTACACACAGTGCATTCAACAGTGCTGTGACATTCAACAGCATATGTTCCTATGACAACCCATCAAATTGCCCATTGGGAACAGGGCTGACAGCACCTCAGGATGTTAAAATGGAAAGGCTGTGATTCCAACTACATAAGATCCTATAGTGGATTTCTTTTGTACTGAGCTGTACTGCACAGTGCTGCGATAGGACAAAAAGAGTTCAGCATTCTTTGCTTCAGTTGTGTGTATTCATCTTTTTATTCAGCCCCTGGGGCGAGCAGTAATCCACTGTGTATGCATGTGTGTGTCTGCTGCACACGTGCCTGCTTGCTTCTGCACATGTGTACTCCCATTTGCGATGTCCTGAATTTGATCATAACCAGCAGGTCTTATACACAATAAGTCGCAGAAAGTGAGGAAAAAGAACACCCCCTCTGTATGAGATGGATCCAGCTACAAACAAGATCTGTTGGCTAATCGCTAGCCAAAGAGCTTTGCTGTAATATTCACTGCATGTATTTTAAAACACAAGTCAGGGCAGAAACCATAGCAACAATGCTTTAGCAAAGAGGGAAACTAAAGCACCGTTGTAGTCTGCATGGAAATGCTCAAGCCCACCTAAACTTTCCTGTCTCCCTGCACACATCTCAAAGAATGCCTCAAAGTGATACTGTCCACAAAAACACAAGAAAAGCAATGCAATAAAAGTCTTATTATAGGACTCCTCTCAACCACCAAAAAGACAAAGACAGTTTGATTTGATTCTACATTTCATATTTGGATAGCTTCAGGCTTTCTAATTTTCCCTGATAGAAAACAAAACCAGGAAAGACGGATGAGGTAACAAATTTAGAAATAAATACACTTGGAAAATTATCCAATTCAACATATTGTTTCTTTGTTACCCATCTGAAAGACTGATCACTATTTGGTCACTCAATATCAGTGTTATGTTCTGTTTGTTGAATACGCAGTTGGCCCTGCTTTAATCAGTTTTAACATCCCAGAAAAGAGAATAAAAGATTAAGTTCAATACCTTTTGCCTACCTTGGGTTTCAGAGATCTAGGTAAATATGATTAATCTGGACAAAATCAAAGGTCCAGACTGTCAGAGTCCAGCTTCTTAACACAGCATGGCACCATGTTCAGTAGAGCACATAACTCATTTTTTATACAAGTGGCAATCAAATCATATTCAGTACTAGTATAAAATGTGGTTAAAAAAATAAATAAATAAATTCTTCAATTTGTGACAGTATTAACAGCTTAATAACAGAAGTGGGACACAGTTCACAATCACAGAAATTGGGATTTGGGCTGAATTCTCCAGTTTTGTGAATCTCTTGCATTTTCAAAGGTATACAGTTTTTAAAATGCAAATCAACAGGACAAGCATGTGAAAATCCTTAACTGGAGAATGCAGAACTTGTTTATTTTAGAGAAGAAGGGAAATGCCTGAGGAGGCCTAAATACTGTTTCACTCTGTAACAAATCTATTATTTTATGTTGTTTTTCAGCAATGTGGCCTCACCCAGACTGATAAGAGTCCAATAGAAGGAGGTTTCAGTGTCTTAGTCAATGACAATTTGATGGATAGTGTTGTGCAAGTTACTTCAAACCTGTAATGCATTACAGATTATTTTCTACTGTTATTTAAAAGTAATTCCTTACCTTACAATATTACTCTCTCAGAATTGTAATGTGTTACATGACTCCTATATTACTTTTAACTTACATACAGACTCGTCATAAATGGTGCGTGTGGAGTAGAACCCCCTGTAGTCAAATAATAACACCCCCCCACCCACACACGCACACTCAATACAAGAGACTGGGGAGCCTTGGGATGCATAAATTTGTGGATAACTCAATAAGTAATGCTATGGTCTATGATGTTTGAATCCCAGCAGGAACACTTGCATTTTTTTTCAACATTTCACATATTCAAACAGGGGACGCAGCACAGAGGAAGCCAGCAGATAAATCCACAATTCATAAAGAATTTTACCTAATCATAGAAACGTTAGCTTACCTTGTCATTGCTGATCACAGGGATCATGCTAACTAGCCTCTTTAAAGCAGGGTTAGGGTTAGTAGTGAGCATACGTCCATGTCACTAATGTACTGGCTTCTGCCATCTTCACCCATTGGCTGAACATCAACAGGAAATAAAACTTCCCTGAGACATTTTTGAGGTCTCATAGTCTTGCTGTTTTTTTGTTTTGTGTTGTTGTTTTTTTTTTATTTGAACATGTAATGAGCAAAATATTAATGAATATTGATTAGTAATACCTTACACTACTGCATTACAGCAAAAAGTAATCTGTTACTGTTATGCATTACCTTTGTAACTTACAACTCTCAACACTGTTGAAGGGACATATTATACTTTTAGTGTGTAAGAGAAAATGTGTCTGAGTAAAAGAAAAGGGGAAAAAAGGATTAGGGATGAGAAGTATGATTAGAGAGAAATTCCATTTTTTCTGCTTTGGTACAAGAAACACTCAAATAGAAGAACTGCTCTTCAAATGGTTTGATGTTGACTTAGATAACCACTTCAGAGTGTATAGTTCATTATTACAAAACCAGTCAAAAATGCTTTGAGGATGAGAGCAATAAGTTGTTGCAACACGGAGAAATGTTTCCGTCTTTAAGACTCATTGTACTCGTTTTTTTCTCTCTCTTTTTCTGTGCAGTGCAAAAGGCACAGTGGCCTTGTTCACACCAGACATCAGCGGGATTTAAAGATGCACTGAAAACACCCCGACATCGGGGTATCACTCAGGCCTGAATTTGTACACACCACATTTTTTCTAGCCATGCGTGTGAGTCAGTCTACTGAACTGTCATCTCCTGCATAAGCAGAATTGTGCACTCATTTGTACACGAATGACTTGGTATTAGATCAATCAAATTGTGTGATCTAGCTTTGTTCACGTCAGAAAATTCCAGCAGTTAGTGCATCAAAGAAAAAACCCACTCTGTATTATTCTGACATCTCATTCGTTCCTGCAATTTCCTGCAGACATGACATAGGAAATACAGTATATTGCAGCATTACATTAGTTGAAAACAAAACTGTTTGGCTTTTGCACTGTTTAGAGCACTAGCCTATGACATTAAAAAAGAACAACTTCTTTTCAAATGGTTTGATGTTCACTGAGATAACCACTTCAGAGCGTATTGTCATCAACATAAAACTACTAAAAAATGCTTGTGGGACAGAGTACCAACTTGTTGTAAAAACGAGAAATGCTTCCTTTCATCAAGCCTCATCTTAGTCTTTTTTTCCTGTGTGGTTCAAATAGGACATTGGCCTTATTCATGGGCCATTTGCCTTATTTTCCCAGTGCTGCCTCTTTTCCTCAACCTTTATAACAATCTTCAGTACAGTAGCATAATGTGTAAACAACATGCTGAAAGGGGAGAGTTCTTGCTGTCACGGACAGAGATTCAACCTGGAGAATTTTTTCCTTTCTTGCAGAAGGCGTGTGTAGGCAGTTTGGTTTGGTTTGTTTGTTTTAGCCACTTTTTACATAAAGGGTGCAGAAAAAAGGCAAGATGGTGATCCCATCTTTTTTTCACACAGCCAAGACAAAGGTGTAAAAAAGGTGAGACAGGCTGGACTTTACACAGGGCACCTATGTTATAGAATCAAAGGTCACACTGATGCATTTGTATGAGAGACAGTAGATGCTTAAAATGGAGGGACTGGCACAGAGCAGTTGTCACCCCTGGCTTCATTTGTGCCCGCCACATGGGCGAAAATGGCAGGTAGCTGTGGAATTACGCCAGTGCCTCCATATGCGCCTGCTGTCTCTCCCGTGCCGAGAATCACCATCATCAAAACATCACACCTTGGTTGCAGACAGGGAGGTGTTCTTTTTACATAGCGTTCTGCAATCATGATCCCACTTTTGTCACGGCTCTGTGACTATCTGAAGAGGCGTAACAAGGCGGTAAAGGTGAGACCAACTGATCCCACCATTACGTTTACACAGACGTCAATGTGAAAAAAAGGCAAAATATTCCTGTTACAGAAGTGCTGTGTAAGAGGGGCTTTTGTTAATTGACAATTTAGCAGCAAAACTATTGGTTGACTTCATAGTAAATTGGGTTTATAAATTGCCAGTGACCCAGAAAAGATGTCATTACATTTTGAGAAAAGTAGGTCAAAGTTAACATTTTTATGAATTTTTCAAATTTTTTCCCCCATTACTTATAATGGGCGAAAGGACGATAAAACCTGTCTATAAAAAGACCAATTTTGTTTCAATTTACTTCAAACTTGGCACATATATAGAGGCAGTTAATATGCTGACATCAGCACATACATAGACATGATGACATCAGCTGGATTGATGCCAAAATAAGCTACAATTTATACAAGGGGGTTTGTTGTGCCTGGCACCACTTGTGTGTGATTTATGTTCTAACTGAAGAGGAACAACTTGTAAATAATGTTTTATTTCTTTAATTCTTGCTAAAGTTACTCACTCTGTAGATCATTCCACTACCAGCGCTCTCTTATTTGTTCATTGAGTCAAGAGGAAGAGTCAAATTGTGTATGAACAATAGTGACAAATTATTTTTTTATGTCAAGTGTAAACAGATATGGGTCTGAAGCTTCAGTTACCTCCTGTTGGCTCCTCCTGAAGCTGGTCATGATTTAGGCTTAGGTCTTCATCATTATAATGAAAGCAGGATAGATTTAGATTTCCTAATTGATCAACCCATTCTATGATCACTAATGCGTTTAACCCTTTAATGACTACCATTAGATTTCTTTGTTGTTTTTTTAATAAAAGTATAAGACAATGTGTTTTTTGCCAATTCTTTTGCACCTACTTTTCAGCTATTTAAAATAGTGTGTTAGAGTAAAAAAAAAAAATAATAATAATAAAACAGACTTGGATTTTTATCAAATTTACGATGTAAAACAATGTAACTGTGCATAATGAAATTGTCAAGACTGGCTTAGAGTGCTTAACGCACAGAGCAGGACAGTCGCCAGTACAAAGAGATCTATTTGTGCAAGAGCACTGAAGCCATACATGAACACAAACAAATGTAATTGGTCGGATGTCCGCACAGGTCTGCGACGATCAGCCAAGAGGAACAGAAGAGGGCTGAAGGTTGGACATCTGGACAGCAGAGTGCCATTGTGGAGGTCTCTCTGTCCAGGCTAGACTTCACTATCCTCGGAGTCTTCAGACTCCAGTCTCCATCTGTTGAGTTGATTTGCGAAGAGGGCATCCAGTTGCCAAGGTGCCATCTATTTATACTCTGAGGCCACGTGCACTGGTCACCTAGGAGACAATTGACCAAACATCTGGTTACCAAGGTGCCATCTATTTATACTCTGAGACCACGCCCACTGGTCACTTAGGAAACACTTGACCAAATATTCAGTTACCAAGGTGCCATCTATTTATACTCTGAGGCCACGCCCACTGGTCACCAATGGGACACCTGACCAAACATCCAGTTACCAAGGTGCCATCTATGTATACTCTGAGGCCACACCCGCCGGTCACCTAGGAGATGATTAACCAAACATCTGAGGAGAGAAAAAGAGAGAGAGAGAGAGAGAGAGAGAGAGAGAGAGAGAAGCCCCTCTGGTCATCACAAAGTTTTATGAGAGTAT
>JAPTGZ010000005.1:31865778-31882915 GCA_029814645.1 Fowleria isostigma | reverse complement strand
ATAGATAGATAGATAGATAGATAGATAGATAGATAGATAGATAGATAGATAGATAGATAGATAGATAGATATGTGAGTGGTGTAGCCTGAGAACATGTTTCAGCTCTTTTACTGTGAGAATTTAATGTTTTTATTTGGTAAAATAAAAGCAAATTGAACATGTGTCCTCACTAAATTTGATCACATTACTTACTATTTGTCAAATAATTGGATTTATTATGAGTTGTTGAATAGGTGCACTCCAACAGCATTAATGATTTATTAAGTACGTGTTGATTAGAAAGAGCCTGCAGAACACAGACTCCCATTAAAAACACTACTTCACTTTGTTTGTGCATGTCTACACATATAAATGGATAAAAGATGGCACTTGAGCGTTGTCTCCTCACGGAACCAAGATGCAACACCATTGTTTCCATCTCCGCTGAAATAGGAATCTGTCTTGGCCTGCATTCGCTTCCGCTGTCTCTGAAACAGATAGAGATAAGGAGGGACGCTATTGCAGTAATGTCAGTCTTCAGCCAAATGGATAAACCTGGATGGCAGGCTTTTCGCTGGCGATAAGGTTGTTACTGCCACAGATCTGTGCAAGACAAGAGTCAGCTATCTAAAAGCCAAGGAGAATGGGGCCCTTGCACATATGCCCACAACTTGGAAACACAAACCATGGTGTACTGATACCACTATTTTTAAAAGACTGGAATGATATCGCATTAACAACATCCCCCATCTTTACTCTGGTTGTCTTTGGGATTGATGATAGCTTAGGCAAGTATAAAAATACTGTCTCTTTATGGAGATACAGACATAAAGTTAGTGTGGAGCCTGCCTTTGACTAAGGGCTCATTTATACTCTACGTTAAAGATGCAGACGGATATGAATGGAGCGCTCTGTCTGTTCCCTGCATACATTACGTATGTAATTCTGTCTGCTTTCCAGGAGCTTGCGGATGCATACCCAGACGGACAAAACGGAGCAGTACCACCAGGAATAGTGGAGGTAGTGTTGAGATTTGAACGGAATAATTTCCATAAATAGTAGCTTTCAGAGGGCGACTGTATGAATTAGTGAAAAACTACCAACATGTGGTAAAACCTCCTCTGTCATCACCCTGTTATTGTTATTGTTATTGTTATTGACTTTGTTCTTCTTCTCAAAATACTTTACTCTTCTTTGTGGTTTTCAGCCAGTACAGTAATTAAGAGTGGTGCCCTCTGGTGGATTGATCGAGACACGCTCATTGAAACATATAGGACACATGGAGGTATGAAAGCAGTGACGCATGACAATGTTAGAAACAGACATACCTTTTTATGTACGTAAAGCGAGCATAAATGAGCCCTAAGGACATTTTCACACTGTGTACCTGAGTCCGTATCCGAGTATGTTGGACCCCAAAATCTGCTTAACTTTATCACTTGTAAATACAAACATTCTGTGTGCACATAAGGTACCTGAGTCCAGCTGAGAAGGTAGTTATGGGTACGGACTGAGTGGGGTCTAGTACAGTACGTTGCCATGTGAAAGCGATCCGTGCTGGAGACTGGACGGTACCTAATCACCACTCAGCAACTAGAGTGGTGAACAAACTCCTCAACTGTTGTTGTCTCCTGAAAAAGCCTTGGACCCATGTGGCATGGGGTCACCTGATCAACCGAACTATAACAAAGGTTGCTCTTCTTCACTTAACCTCCAACAGTCTAACACATAGAACAGTATTGCCTGTCTTGCCTCGTAAGAGTTTGTCTTCTTCTGAATTCTGCATTTCTTGGATAGTGACAGAATTCCCTCCACACCGCCACCTACTGTTTCGGCCCTGTAACACTTTCTCATACTCAGGCACAGGCTGCGGTATGTGCTTGTGAACGCAACATCTTAGGGAAAGGTGTGAGTGTATCCAAGTACAGCACTGATCCGGATACCCAGTGTGAAAACACCCCAAAGCCAGGTTTTATTTCGGGCACCATGCTGCCACTTACAGTTGTGATTAGACCTTGATCTATAAGGGGTGGGAAAAGTTTTGCCTGTTGTACAACCGGGAGTTGCCGAGTTACCACACCACCTCACCCCAGACAGAGCCGGGCGTGGAGTTTCTGACAAGCCCGCCACAAATCATTGTTTTGTTTCATCTCATCAGAGCTTTGAAGCGTGAGGAGCCAGCGGGGGAAGTGCGATTATTCAGCTAAATTCTGCAAGGGAAATTACAGCTCTGTGGCAGCAGGTGCGTCTACAATCACCTCCCTCTCATCTCCAGGCATAAACAGGCACGCAAACCTGGACAGAGAGACACATATGCAACAACGCACACCTGTGCATAAAACACATACACAAAATGAATGTACACCTGCTCTTCTGTCTTTTAGAGCCACAAATCCGCAAACCGCTAAAAAAAACCAAAGCAGCAATGATCACTCAGAGACACAGATCCGCACATGATCTCGCCACAAAGCAGCTCCAGAAGAGGTAATTCTGTTTCTGTTTGTTCGACAGAGAAAGGGAGGGGATGATAGGAGTGGGGGGAAAGTGTAAATCTAACATAGGGCCCCGTGGCAGAGCCCCCAGGATCAAATCCAATTCTGGCAAGATACACATTAAGCCCCGTCAATCACAACAGTGTCCTTGGAATGCTGCAGAATGGTGATGAGAACCGCAGGGGGAGTCTCTTTTCCTTGAAAGCTGGGATGGAGCCACTTAGACACACATCTGTGAAGGTACATGCAAAAACTCACTTTACTCCGAAGGATCCCAATATTTAACACCGCCCCACCACAAAAAGACACATACGTTATAGAACCATGTGATATCATCCACACTCCAGCGATCATAGAACCACTCAAGAGAAAACACACATTGAGAAATAAACATAAAACCTGACAGTTCCCACATGAAATCTGATTTAACTTTCAGCAAAGAGGAAAAATCACATGCTGTTTGGCTCACAGCTTGAGTTCGTTCAGGCTACAGTGGAAGCGACAGTTAGCCTATTTACTTTTATTCTGGACTTTCGCTAATTATCTTAACTACACAACTAATTATCTTTCACATCAAAGAGCCCTGAGCCCTGCTGGTCCAACCCCCTGACACACACACACACACACACACACACACACACACACACACACACACACACACACACACAAACACACTACCGTACCACAGACACGTTTCCGGACCCAGCAGAATCATGACATTAACAGATAATTAAACGATCGCCTCACTGCGTTTGATGGAGGCGCATGTGACGAGCAGCCATTTTCCATTTATTGAACGGGAAGCAGAGAGGGATCCTTTAGTCGGATTTAAATATAGCTATTAGATCTCAGGTATTAAGCTGTACACGCCACTGGAAGCAGGCGTAGTTTGTTACAGATTAGGGGTAAGTAAATGGTGCCTCAAGGGACCATTGATATTTTTTTTCCTTCAGGCCATTATGGCTTCATCCATGCTGAGCAGCTCTTTCATCTGATCTATGAGCGAAACTGTTTCTGATCCCAATCCACTCCAGTCAATGAGTACTTGATCAGAGCCCAAAAGCCACAACTTAACGGTAGGCACTGTATGCATGAGAAGAACATGCAGCACATATTTAGGTGCATATGCTTTGATTCGGCTCATGCACATCATCTGCAATGCCTCTGGGCTCCTGCTCTGCAAATAGACAATAATCAGGTCATCTGGCATCAGGCACAAATCCTTCATTAACAATCTAACGATAATCTGCAAAGAAACATGTGACTGTAATAGAAATTTACATGAGCTGCATTTAAATTCCTTTGAAGTTGTTTGTTTTGCTCACCTTGGAAACACACTATTTCTACTTCTCCTCAGTGGTAAGAAGTAAACGCACCCCATAAATATTTATCTACCTAGGGCCCGTGCTATTCTGGCCCAGTGTTTTGAACATAGCCACTGGAGATTGGGCCTATCAGGGACCCGCCGAGAAACAAAGATACGAGGGAGGGGAGAAGGAGGCGGGAGCTGGGAGGGGGGTGGTAAAGGATAATATTTTTGTGTGCGTGTTTCAGAATGGAAAGTGGACGGTTTGTGTGATGTTTAACGCAGGAAATTGGACCAGGATTCAGAGTGTACCTCCTTAAGAAGTCACCTCACACTCCCTGAACTTTTAGTCACAAATAAGAAGAGTCTAAACAGCATTTTTGGGGAATATTTACGAGAGTATTTATTGTACAGTCATGGAAAAATTTATTTTACACAACTAACGATACATTTGTTTAGACAAGTATAATGATAAGAACAAAAATTTGCTCATAAGAGTTTAATTTAAGAGCTGATATCTATTCATTTTCTATGGTTTTCTTGATAATAAATCACATAAGTTCTTACATCAATAGCTATGGCATTGTACCGACAAAAACAGTTATTTTAGGCATTTCTTTCTTTCTTTCTTTCTTTCTTTCTTTCTTTCTTTCTTTTTTTTTTTGATGTGGACAATGCATATTAACGAACACGCAGTACAATTAAAAAAACATTTCTTTGTGTAAATATACCGGATTTAGCTGGGAGCTATTTTCCATCCATAGTCCTCAAACATTTAAAGACAGATTAAAACATGTAAACACAATAATAAAGTTTAAGCAGCACATTAATATATACAAGTCTACATCATACAATACATTATTAACCCTTTAACTACCCCACCAAGAAAAACCTGATGAAAAAAAACAATTTTCATTTATTACTCCTTGGGTGAGTAATTTCTAGATTTTTTTTTTTTTTTTACCATACTTACTAATACTAACTCAGAAAGTGTAAAAAAAAAATTGCTTAACAAGTTAATTCTTTCAACATTTTCCTAATGTACTACCACTAATTGTTTATTTAATATTTGCAACAAAAGATGAACAGAGGTTTTGATTTTATAACAAATAATCCATTATTTCATATTGGTTTAATTTTTCTATTCTTACCATAAAGTGACAAATCAACTACTTGGTTGAGCATGTTTTTAGAAAATTATTATATATCTAATTTTAGCTTTTTGTGATATCAAATAATATAATTGTGTTCAGGAAGACCTCTTATACTATGATATGCCCACAGCGTATTCATATCTTTCAGATTTTCACCAAAAACAGTCACATTTTTTAGTAATTTTCATCTTTCTTGGCTGAGTTATGTTCACAAAAGTTAGGTACTCCACTTATTAAAATATAGTGACACAAAATGTGCTAAACCATATGGTCAAGAAAGCAATTAAAGGGTTAATACAATAAGTACAATATAAAACTACCAAGAACAATAACTACTGAGATGGAAATGAAATGTTGATCAGACTTCACAGGTGTTCACAGGTTTGATTAGATTTTTCTTTTCTGTCTTTTTTATGATAATAATAATAATAATAATAATAATCTTTATTTGTCAGTAGTTTGTCACATGTAAACATGCACCACACACCGAAACTTGGCCTCTGCTTTTAACCCATCCTAGAACACACATCACACACACTGTATGCTAGGAGCAGTGGGCAAGCCATATCAGGCGCCCAGGGAGCAAATGGGGGGTGAGGGGGGTTAAGTGCCTTGCTCAAGGGCATATCAGCCAACAACTCTCCACCAGTTCAGGGAATCGAATCGGGCATGTTTTAATCATGTCACACACAGGAGTTAGTACTTGATTACATAACCATTTTTTATAATGATTTTTGATGGTCTACTATTTCCCATTACCATATATATATAAATATATATATATATGTAACCTTAAAAAATGAAAGAAAGAAGGAATTATTTATTTATTTTTTAAAATGGGACAGTTCGTTTTAATTAAAACATTTACATGTAAATAAGAGAGATTATAGTCATGTGGATAATTTCCATCTCGAGTCCCATTGGCAGGTAACCCCCCCAAACAAATAACAACAACAACAAAAGTAAGACATACAAAAAGAAAAACAGGCAACAGCACATAGTGCACACAGACAAAAAACAGGGGGACCAAGGCAAGCCACCAAGCACGAATTGATTAAGATTTGCACATAATATAGTCTAAACATCCTATTGTCCCTGATTATATACCAAATATTTATTGTTACTATTACACATATCCCTCTGTCGCTATTGCACATAATTGTATAGCATATTTTCCATTGCAACTATTGTACATTATTCTTAATCTCTAATCTCTTAATCTCTCACTATTGCACATATGCATCATCACTATTGCACATATCCCATCATCACTATTGCATATATCACAGTATCACTATTGCATATATCCCATCATCACTATTGCACATAACCCTTTAACACTATTACACATGATTATATTGCACAGATCCCATGTTTACCCATTTAAAACAAATTACAGTCCCTAAGAACAAACCCCCATCATCAGATAAATTAATTACATGGAGATATGATCACAGTTCTGATTTTCCAATAGCCATGTTTTGAGATGTTTGGTTAAATGAGGCGAGATGCAACAGTTCACAAATTGCACTTGGTATAGAATTCCAGGTTTGAGATGCATAAAAGGAGAAAATAGTCTGCCCAAAAGCACTTTGCAATCACATCTAGAGCCTGCTCTAGATGATCTGCTGGAATTTCTTCTTTATAAATAAATAATATAACTTTTATAAATAATATAACTTTAAACATCTGCAGGTTGAAGGGCCAAATTTATGACTTTTAGTATCTTTTAAGGTGTCTTTAGTCAAATTCAGGACCTTCCATTCATAAAAATAGCAGCACAACAGGCCTCATAGGTGTTACCTCGACCCAGTCTAAACCATGTTTTAATCCAGCTAACATTTAATGTCCATTTTTTCCATGACTAATGTTTCTGCTCCTCATGTTCACACTAACGTTCATACCTGAACCCCTTACACCCATGAATGATTGTTGGTGGTTCCCCTCATTCCCATCTGCATAATGTTAAACACTAATTATGAATCTAAGAAATTCTTCAGAAAGATTACTATATATAAAAAATAGTAATATAATTTATTGTATCTGTGGAATTTTCAAGACCTTTGAGTGCCAGATTTAAGGATTAATTCTCAATTATAAGAATAATTATGGTCTTTATTTAGGACTATAAAATTTAAGACATTTTTAAGGATCCACAGATGCCCCGATTAAAGAAATCTAATTCACCAAGTACCGAAAACATGCACAGTCTGGCCAAGAAACATCCCCCCATTCTAATATTTCATATTATTGATGGTTGTTTAAGAAATGAGAAACTACTCACTGCATCAGGTAGGGTTGAAAAACTTGTCACAGCTAAAACATATTCATCACTGCAGTAATGATCCAATGGAAGGATGTGAACTATTTGTTGAGTTAAATCCAGATCGTAACTGCTTTTTTTTTTTTTTTTATGTAGGTGAGCCGTGTATATACCACATAAAATGTCAGTGTTTGTTTTAAAGCTATAACAGGAAAGGTAGTATGACTGACCCCCACCTTTGTATCAAGATGTTTAACAGTTTAACTTATGACTCAGTGTTTCTGCTTTAATTGTTTTATTATAAAAAAAAACAATGCGTGGAGTAAAAAAAAAAAAAAAAAAAGAAGAATAAGATGACTCATGGAGCCAGTTTCATCCTGAACTGATCCAGCCAGGAAAGTCAAGAATGCCAAGAAAATCTAAGAAAATAACCACTTCTTTTCTCCTTCTTTCCAAAATTTCTAAGGCAGAAGAAAAGTTATCAGGAATTAGTTGCCAGGTCTGACACCAACGTGCAACACAGGCAATTCTGGCTGTCACCTCCTGACGTGGATCCCAAGAACTAGTGGGGGCACAAGTTCGTAATAATCAGATCCATGAATATGAAATATGAGCACACACTGATGCAGGTATGAAGGAGTGCAGTTCCATGAGCGTCATCGTACACACAGTGGAGTATGGATGTGTGGGAATGTGACATTTCCTCCCTGAACCCTGATGACACCTCTCTGCAGGGGGGGGCTGGATTATACATCAGCATACTGTCACACACACACACACACACACACACACACACACACACACACACACACACACACACACACACACACACACACACACGTATACAGGGGTGAGCTCTGCAGGTTTCCGTTACTTCAGACCCCTCCACCTGGATGTTATTGCCGCCCGTGGCACCCTGCTCCACCGGGCTAATGAGCCTGCCTCAACTCAGTCAAAGTCATCTGATGACACTGATGTGGAGAGATTGATATTCACGCTTGACTCGCCGTCCTCTCCACTTGACTGCTGTGTTTACCTCCCCACACAATTAGTATCTGTTGAAGACAGACAGACACAGCGAGGAGAGAGGGATGGAGTCAGACTCTGAGCTGTGTGTTTGTGCGACTACATTAGCTCCAATTGTTTATAAAGATGGGAGATGTCTTTCATCGTGGCTTGAAGGTGGCTTTCTATATTGCGGGGACCATTACTAGCTCATTTAATCCCCATAAAGCTATTTTACCTCTCTGAATGTCAGTAGCTCCAATAACAAAAGTCAGATTGGCTTAAGTTAAATGCATATTTCAACAGTTTTCATTCAAATTTGCATCTAAAACGTGCTTCACTTTGGCCTTTTAAGCTACACTTATGAATGAACCTACAGACCGGGCTCCACAAGTGTGACGGAGCAGGCTGGGGCCCTCCACCCACACACCGCGGCTTACATTCCTCCATCTCTGGCAGATAACTTTCAAATGAATATTAGCATATGAACAAATAAAACACTTATGAGAACTGTACACCCACTCTCCGAATAGAAGAAAATATAGAGCAAAGTGTGGTGGCCAGTGATTGGTATTAGCAGACTTTTAGCTGAGCCGGTGGAGAGGCGCCATGTCTCCAGACTGATTTAGCATTAATTGACATTCTCTCTAATCGGTGCATTCACCATTTGAACACAGTGATGAAGGCGGTTCAGAAGCTGAATACTGATACCCGCCTGAGTGGGAGGAACACTGGAGCTCAGATGAGCAGGTGAACGCTCCTGTGTGAGGGGTTTTGTTAAGGTAGGTGGTCAAAATGGAGGAGATTTTGTATGGAGCCACAGCGACTCTCGGTGGATGTAGTAAAGATGGACAACAACCTTCTCCAAGGATCCAACCATGAACGGTGGAGTCATGCAGTATTAGATCATGTAAAATTATTCCAGTTGTCACAAGCTAAAGGTTTGTATGCAGCACTGGGATATCATGAGGAAAAAAAAATAATAATACAGTAGAAATAGCTTTTCAATAAAACATGCACAACTGATTGCACTTTAAATCCTCCCAAAGCTGTTTTTCACTAACCATTAACATTTATGTGGGCTAGTTTTATAAGCCCCCAAAAAACACATGAAAATACTGACAAGATTTTTATTATATTTTTTATTAGTATGTTTTTAAAGGAGTGGAACACATGTTCAAACTGTATCTGCATCTTTTATTTTTGTTTTGCTACAAAACAAAAAGAAAAAGAAAAAAAAAAACAGTCCCAGCAATATTTTTATGACCTGATTAAAAAAAACTACAACAGTTAAGTACAAAATGAAATATACCAAAACTACCCAATGCTACCCAGGAAAAAAAAAATAGATGATATAAAATGAAATGTCTACAGCTACAATGTAAGAAAAAAAAATAAAAATAAAAAATAATGGTTACTTCAAAAGAAGGCAAAGATCCACCACAAAATTTGCCATTTTACCACAATCAGTTTGCACGTCTTTCCTTAGATATAAAGTAATGCAAATACTTTACAATAAGTTAACACAGGCACATCTCCCTATTACTACAGCAAAACCAAGTAACAGTCAAATGCATCACATAAAAATACACTTTTTTTCTTGTTTTTTTTGGCAACAATTTCACACATCACGCAGAAACGAATGAGCAAAAACTTCTGGGTAGCAACATTTTTGGTTTCTTGAGAACAATTTATGCTCTGTGTCCACACAACATTAGACTGCCTGTATGAGCTGCAAAGACTTAACATATCATATACCGTGTGCTGAAATTATATAAATATATAAAACAAAAATATACAAAAAAGTATTTCAATACAAAAATGATTAATGCCAAATGGAAGGTAACGATTATAAACTTCAATAACTTAAAACATGAAAAAGAAATACTTTCATACTTCTCAGGAACATGACATTTAGCCCTAAGCTCCGTAATACTAAGGCTTTTGCACTGTTTTTTGTCTTGATCATACAGCACTTGCAAAATATCACTCGACTTAGTGCCAAGAATGCATCAAGTATAAATACTAAGAAAACTCTGTACAGTCCCAATTTATGTCAAAACTACAAAATAAGTTAGTGCCAGGCAACTGTACATTTAATTTACAGTTTAATACAAAGGAAGGTATTGCGAAAAGAGATGACTTCAGTACAACGTGGGTTTTGGCTACAGTTGATTCAACTGACCACAACTGAAAAGCCTTCATGTAGGCAGGAAATGTAAGGTTTTGTCCACTTTAGCCATTTTATTAGCCACTGTGGCTATGTTTTAATAACTTGTAACAGTGAAATCATGATTAGAATGTATAAAAAAAAAAATCTGCTCAGTATTGTGAAATGGGTAAATGTAACGTAAATGATGTTTGGAGTGAGGGTAGGGTGGGTAAGGAGAGCAGTCTCCAAGCACAGTTACAAGCCCGTAAATGGAGAGAAGAAAGACACATTCATTTCAGCAGCAGCCGTTTCCCATCGGCAAATGGTAGGAGTGTGTTTGAGTAGGAATGGATGAGGAGAGACACCACCTGTTAGGGCAGGCGTCCAGTAAACATTTAAGCCTCCTGCAGAGACCAAGAGGGGGAGGAACAGGGTATTTGGTACAGGAGAGGTACAAGTTTGTGTGTGTGAGGGGAGAGTTAGTGAGTGTCATCAGTCCACATCACTGAGGTCGCTGACTGGCTCGTCCTGGACTATGCTCAGGTGGTTCATGGCACGGCTGAAGGCGATCTGGACCGCCTTTCGAATGCTCGATGTGCGACCTTCCATCATTTTGATCTTGTCTATGGTCTTGTCCATCCCTAGAGGGACCATCTTGGACCTAGGAAGCCATTGCCTAAAGGCAGGAAAACAACATCAGTATGGCATCATCACAATAGAAGCTAGCAGAGGGGTTTTTTTGTTCAGTTTTATCATTTTTATGAGAACAGTATTAAGTTTTTATGGACTTTTCCAAGTTTTACTTCTCACACAGACAGGTAGCAAATGACCAACATAAAGAGTCTTCACTCATGTCACCAGAACAGCTTCACATGATTCTAAAAAACTCTGTGGAGTCCTCAGAAGGGAACATCATGATTCTTCTACATATTCCTTAATTTAATGTTTTTGATGAAGGTGATAGAAAATGCTGTCTAACACACTGTTGCTAAATCTCCCATGGGTGTTAAGTGGGTTGACATCTGGTGACTGTGAAGGCCATAGTATATAATTAACATCATTTTCATACAGATCAAACTATTCAGTCAGCTCTCACACCCACTGGTTGAGGACACAGTCAATGCGAAAGAAATTCCCAAATCATACAGTAAATGTCCCTGAGGCAGAACAGAGCTACTGTATCTCCTCACTGTAGTGGCCCTTCATTCAGGCCTGGATCATTCTCTTGGTGTTTACTACATTCAGACGGTCATTACTGAACTCTTACATGTTCATTCAGCTTTGTAATTAGATATCTATGCACTCTGACCTCACTATAATATCCCTCTGTATGTAACTGTCAATGGTCTGAGCACGTCCTGCATTCTCAGTCACCTGAAGAAGATGTGCTCTTCTATTTTTCCTTACATATGATGTCTTTCACACCAATAATTTTCTTAAGTTCCAAAACATCTAAAAATAGATGTCATTTTACTCACTGTTCCTACTGAAATGCTAGACATTGATCATTCTTTTACACTGAAACTCCTGCCCTCCACAGTCAAACAATAAGCCCTCTCTCAAAGTCACGTTGATCTTTTCCTCTTGCTATCTTCATCCAAACCTCGTATCAACTGGACCTGTGCATGCATTACATGGTAACCAGGTGAATCAAATAGTGCAACTGTGGGGAAGCATCTGTTTCTTCTGTTTCTCTTCTCATTTATTAAGGTTTTCCTTTAATTTGTCATCTGTCTGTAAATCTCATAAAGCACCACTGTACACACAAACTGTCTTTAACTGGAGTTGGTAGTTATTAGGATATTCAGCAGCAGTGAGCAGCCATTTTGTTAATGGGATATCCTATAAGACCTGAGGATGAGTTAAATGCAGATAATGAATTGCCATACAGTGACTACAGGGGATAAGTTGGCTTTACTCAAACACTATGATTACTACTCCTAGATGTAACTAGTAGAATGAATACCACTGCTACTAATACTATCTGAATGAGGAGTGCAAGTGACTTAAAGGACAGGGCAGATCTTGAACTGAAATACTGTCACGCACATTTAGAGTACTGCATGCAACCTTAGTAGCAGTTATAAAGACTGCTCTATTTTTGCTATAACCTTTCCCCGATGAATGTAGTACAGCAGAAATCTTCAAAAAGCCTCTTAACGTGAGCATAATTTGTTGTCTCTTAACAATTTATGCCATGCAGCCACAAGAGAATAATGATCAGCCAACAGACAGGTTGACAGGTTTACCCTTGTCGAGACCTGTGTCGGCTTAAATCATTTCTACAGGCCTCAGCACTCACCAGCTGCGCTTGTTGTCGAAGAAGAGGACGAGGTAGAGTTTCTCTTCGGCTTTGTACTGCATCTGTTCTCCAATGCGAAGCACGTCCATGGGGGGCATGGGGATGGACACCCCATTGTGCTGGCAGCCCACACGCGGCATGTGGGGGTCGATGATCTATACACAGCAGGAGAGGCGAGAATTACACACAAATTTCCTCTCCAGTGTATAACATAATGACAGTGTTAAATGCACACACACAAATGCATGATGCATGCGACTACTAGTGCAATCTGGATTATTTTCCACAATTGTCCTTTCATGCTAAGGTCACTTCAGCAGTGAAAGGCTGCCACCTAGAGGAAAAACAAATGGCACAGTGGAAGGTGAACAATTCATCATTCTTTACGTGACACCTAATGGAATTGCAAATGCTTCTGAACCTGTTGACAGTGCCATGTTTAGGCTCCAAAGTGGCCCAATGTGAAGAGCACTTGTGACTTAGACTTTATACAGTGATTGACATGCATTCTCTTCCACAAACACTCACCAAGGCAGGGTAGGAAGGGTATCCACTACATTTGGCCCAAACTAGCTTTAGGGGTTCCAATGCAACTGTTGCAGCACTAGCGGGCATCCAAATATTGCTGTTGCCAACCTCTATGGAAGCGGGAACAACACCAAACAAGTTATGTGTGGGTTTAAACACACATGGAAACACATTTCCAAAGCCATGCTGTAAGTGCAGAACTACACAGTAGTCAGGGTGGGGAAATTAACTTTAAGAGCCAGTAGGAATGACAGATAATGTAATTTTTCAGCCATCTTTTTCATTTAATTAGCCAAACATGGATTTTAGATTAAAAGATCTCCAGATACAAACTGGTCAGATGCCATGGGGGTATGGCCAGTATAAAGGCTCACCAGCCACTGCCAGTTTGGCTAATAGCTGCTGTTTATTTCCAACCCTGTTTACTTGTGTGTGAGAAGACCAGGTGTCTGCAAGTTTTATCAAGTTAAGCTTTTAAAACCTTACTGATGCCGACGACAGAATGACATAAAATAAATTATCCAGTTGGAAAGGACAAAATACTCTACACTTTTCACAACTTACCTGATCTCATTTAAGCTTATTTAATATTTAAAAAGGCATCTCAAAATTTACATTACTGTTGACCTTGCTATATAACTTACATAAGTGCAATGATTTCAAATAATGCCATAATACTGACTGAAGATGCATGTGAATATATTTGTCACTTATTTTATAAGACAGCACATATGTTGTGTATTTCAAAAATGCAGCCAACATACCAGCGGCAATTCGGGCAGCTTTTGCAAAATTCCCGTTTTCGATGCAGGCGATTAATTCGCTTTTGTCATCCACAGTGTTTCTCCGGACCAAGGCAGGTTTCCCTTTCCCACACTTTGGAAGACTGAGAATGGTGCTAAATATAAAATAGAGGACATATCAAACTGTATTGAGAAAATAAAATGTCAGGTTTTGCAACAGATATAATTGATCTTGCTCTGGTGTTCAGCCAAGTAACACAAATATTGACAAAAGTGGCATTTCTTCAGGTCCTCACTGTACCAGGACGATGTTTGTTTACTCACTGCTTTCATTTTTGCATTTACCAGCCAGTCCTCTGTGACCGAATGATAACGAAACAAAGTGTGACAATTACCTGGTGCTTCCCTGTAGACTGCTACATGAGGAGATGGATGACTCAGATGCACAGCGTCTTCGTGGCTCCACAGGTCTACTTGCTCTGCTGGGATCTTCATGCTGTTTCTCCTCTTCCTCCTCCAGGAAACCACTTGACAAGCCTGAGAGAACACACAAAAACTCACATGAACAAAAATATGTACAAGTATTTTTTCATACACCCTGCAATCCTAAAAAGGAAAAAGCCAAAACCTAATGTGAACCTATCTTGGTCCAAATCAATTAAGCAAGCAACGCGATGTAAAAATAAATAAACAGGTGTCAATGTACAGTTCCAACACCACAACTCTTGTAATGAATAGTGGGAATCTGACTGTGATCAATGTAAGCAGTGTACCTGATAATTGTAGCATTTAGCGCTACTGCCAGCTTTGAAACCTGGCAGTAGAGCTAAATGCTGCTGTAGTAATTTATCAGGCATGTGAAGAAATGCCACTTCTACTCTGTCTGCGGCTGCTCAAAAAATACTAATTCTATTCCCCATGCCCCCCAAAAAGTACTTTAATTCAAGCTGGTTGAAATTAATTTAAATTAGACTTAAATCCACTGATGAAAACATACCAACACTTTAACATTCTGCTTCTGAAAAACTAGGTTCTAATGCCGTTTTGATATTTCCTCAGTAGACTTCTCACCGGTGTCAAGTCGTTTAACAGGGGACTCGCCCTCCTCTTCATGCCCATCCTCTCCTCCCTCTTCCTCATCATGTGTGCTGCCGCTGTGCTTCCTCTTCTTGCCGTGAAGGAGGGTCTCCAGCCTGGGTATGACCACCGACAAGAAAGATTTTGAGCCCAGCTGTGGCTCGTCGTCTTCCCCTTCTCCCTCGCATTCACTCATGTCAGCTCTGTCAGTGCCCTCGTCTTCACTCTTAGGGAGCTTCTGGGGGCTGGAAGTCTTCGATTTGCGAAAAAGCACTGAAGTCCGACGGTTGACTGTGCCCGTGGGCTCTGCTACAGTTGACGTGGCAACGACACTCATATCTCCGTCCAACAGTGAACTCTGAAGGCTGTCATGAGAGTGGCCATTGAGGCGTGGTGCAGAGGACAGCAGGTCTGGTATTTCGCCGTCAAACTCTGCACACTTGCTATGATTCTTGTCTTCACAGTCTGGGGCAGCGTCAATAGGTTTGAGGGTGGGAGGCTCAGGGTCTGTATCAGAGTGGATGAGGGGAGGAATGGAGTCTGAAGGCTCTAGTTTTGGAGGAAGAGATTTATCTCCTGTGTGGAAAAAGAACAAAAAGAACAATGACAAACCATTAAATGTCTAACTTTTGCTATGACACCAAAATTCATCATTTAAACTGTAACTATAAGTAAAACACCCATTATTCATCTTATAGTGCACAAGCTTCCCTACCGTGTTTGCCAATTTTTGCTTCTTTGTGCACCATAATTGTTTTTTCTTGTCTTGAGGGTACACTGCAGCAAACTTTCGTTTGCAAATTTAAGGTTATATTATATATAATAACTGCATCATCACCATTATTACAACACAGTTCTAAAAAAAATAAGATATATAATTTTTGCAAAGAAATAGTTATCTGTTAGAATATGGCAGACACTCCTGCATAATAAAGAACAATAAAATAACCAAATAAACTCAATAAAAATGAAAAAATAAATAAATATAAGAGGAAAAAGGAAGCATTTTCATTGCTGCCAACAGTAATGTGGTGCAGCCTCCATGCTTTGCAGAAATGCTGACATTGCATGTCATGATATGGCTTTTAGATTTACCGTATAAGTAAAACAAGGCACTGTTTAGCATAACACCAAGGCACTTTCATAAATAAAAAATGAGCGCAAAATGACTTTTTCCTTTGTTTCTTTATATCATCTCATTATAATGCCATCTTCACCAAACTTAATATGAGTGAGAGCCTGAGAGAGATGCTACAGTGACATAGTGTGATATTATCACTATAACTTGTTTGCTAATGTTCACAGTGATTCTGGGATGGTGCATTTTTATACCTCTGAGCCTGAACTCTTTTATGAGGTACATTCAAGGATTAGTTCCAAGAGGAGACCCAAGAATGAAGAGAGCCACCCTCTGAGTGAAATCATCGCCTCTATAAAAGCTTAAAGCTGTCTATGACGTTCATCATCATTTTTTTCAACGAAACACTATTTATTTTTTTTTTGTCTGTTTTTTCACAATTCTATGCAGCTGCAGTATGGCCACAGTAACAACAAACATGGAAACATCTTGTACAAGTTCATACTGTCTCCAAAATAAACTATTGTAGTTCACTGTTCCTCACTACATGTAATTCTGGAAAAAAACAAAAATGAATGACTGTTTCATCTAGGTATCAGTTTGAATTGTAAACAAATGGAGTGTTTGTGATGGAGTACTCTTCAAAGTTGTTCACTATGAGGGGAGCGATTCAGATGCATAATCACGGAAAGCTTAATGGATTCATGATACTTAGGCTATCACTCAGGTTTTACAGATTTGCTGAAAAATTGGTGACAAATGTTAAAGGCAGCTTTAATATCTGGCAAAGCACCTGGTCATAATGCTAAGAAAATGGGATTAAAAGCTCACAAAAGATTCTATAAGTCATGAATGTAATGATTTCCAAATAACCATCTGTACACACTGAGAAGTTCACCAGAACAGGTATAGTAGGTAGAAAGGAGTAATTTTTATTTACATAAATCGGCAAACCCACAACTGATGCTCTTATATCAAAGTTCATTCATTCATTCATTCATTTTCTGAACCCGCTTTATCCTCATTAGGGTCACGGGGGTCGCATGGAGCCTATCCC
>JAPTGZ010000005.1:31855617-31865678 GCA_029814645.1 Fowleria isostigma | reverse complement strand
CTATCCCAGCTACTTAAGGGCGAAGGCGGGGTACATCCTGGACATTTCGCCAGTTCATCGCAGGGCTGACATATAGACAAATTTTCACAGGGATAATCACATAGGATACTTAATAAGCACATTACCAAATTTCCAATGTGGCATCAGATTTATGACATTACACACACACACACACACACATATATATATATATATATAAATTTGAAGCAATACTGTTGTGGAAAACTGACTTCCACAGTTGAGCCAAATCTAATTCGTACATACCTTCATCATCAGGACAATGTCCATTGGCCTTTATTCTCTCCTCTTTAAGTTTACCCAACTCTGGAACACCAGGAACTGATGATGATGCAGATGTGGAGGAGGAGGAGCTGTGACGATGGGAGGGTACAACTCTTTTAAGGCTCAATTCATTACGAACATCATTGATGGTCTTTTTGAGCAGCTTTAGTCGTTTGCTGCGAGAGGGACTGGACTTCATAGCACAGGTGAGGTCAAACTTCTCCAGGAGCTGTTGCAGCTGCATGTCTAGGTTTAGATGCTCCCGATTGGCTGGCACTAGTAGACGGTCAACTACAAGAGCAAAACAATGAGAAGGACATTAAATATCAAATTGTTCAGTACAAGGACGTTATCCCTTTTAACTTGTTCTAGTTTCAGAGATATATAACAAAAAATAGGTAAAGGTGTTTGGTCTTTACCATCTTCCCAAGAAAAGGCAGGAGGTGCTTTGAATTCAGGAATTTCATCCAGATGCATACCACTATCTTTGTCAAAACCAATTTTTTCCACATCACGCCGGGCCTTTCTAAGCAAGGCTCCACCATGGTCTCTGAGTCGAAGAGCAGCACGGTAGAAATAAGTGTCCTTTGAGTTATACTTCATACAGTTGTCAACAATTAGATTAAAGTCATCCTCAAACTGATTAAAGTTGCTGTAGCTTTGGGAATCAATGCGCAGTCGCATAGTAGAAAAGTCCATTGGGTGCTTGATATGGTCAAGGTAGTCAGGCACCTAAAAGAAAAAAGAGAATTAATGAATTAACAGCAGTTTTCAAATGTTTAAATGTTACATCATATATCTGTGTGTGTGTGTGTGTATATACATATATATATATATATATAAAATACTTAAAAATGTTACATAAAGAAGTGTAAAGTAGACCTCTTACAGCAACTAGAACGGTAAAATACTACTTATAATAAACAGCAGCATTAAATTGTTAAAAATGACCTTGACATACATTTTTGCAGTAACAGGGAGAAAAAGTTCCGCCCAATGTGGGGCTCGAACCCACGACCCTGAGATTAAGAGTCTCATGCTCTACCGACTGTGCTAGCCGGGCTTCTTGAATACCATTTCTTCACCTGATTTGACCATCTGCCAGTAGATTTCAATCTCACGTTACATTGCCCACTTGGCAGGAGGTCACATTGCACAACAGTCTACAGTAAGGGCTGCTTTACAACGATCTGAGCGTGTGCTGTGGAGTGGGTGGCAAAATGTATGACTATTTTTTTGTGGTATGTTGTGCTTCTGTGTGAGGACTTCCAGGAACTGTGGGAGATGATACAATTAATTATTTGATCTTAACTAAGAGCAAGCACATGAATGCCTGCCAGTGTGACATCATCCCTGGGGTGATTGTTAGGAAACCAGTTTAAACTGACCCACCACACTGCTGTAACTGGACTTTCATCCTCACAACAGCACAATAACAAAATGCAAACAGCCATGTTCCTAGACAGTGAAGGTAAACATGAAACCAGAACCACCTTTGTACAGCAAAGATTTTGCAAAACCTTTGCAATTTTATACACACAATAAAAATATGACAGACTGGTGGACAAAAACATGATAAAATGAAACAATTATCACATAAATATGCAAATAATATTGCAAAATTATGGATGCATAAATGTGTCAAAGAGAAGAACACATGCCCATGTGAGGACAAACACAAAAACAGCATTGTAATAATAACTTGGCAAGTTCACCTCATTGACATCAACTGGCTGAGCGAAGATCCTCGCCTGGTCTTTTGCTTGGAGCTGGTCCAAGAGGGCTCTAAGCAAAATACTGAAAGGGGTCAACTGCATCTCGAGAAGGGTCTCCTGCAGCTGAATCTACAACATGTGCCAAAATTAAAAAAAAAAAAAAAAAAAAAAACAGAAGAAGAAAAATATAAGGGGAAACTTTCATTTTCAACAGGCCCTTATCGTCTGAACTATTAGTAAAATATATATTCTATCAATTTAACAGTCACTTCCTCCGCTAATACCTCTTCCCGCTTGAGTTTCTCCCTCTTGCGGATTAGCTCCAGCAGCAGCCGGGTTCTCTCCAAATCATGTCGGAGACGATGCCACTCCTTCAGCTGGTCTTTTAGTGCCCTGCTCTCTTCTTCATTTTGCCTCTGTAGATGTACAATGAAGAGAAGTTGAAATGCACATAATCTTTCATAATCTGTGCATGCCTAAATAGAAGCTCACTTCTTCTGCTCTCAGTGTGGCTGGACAGTCCACAGCTTAACATTTAGCAGAAAACTAGTAGCAGCAGTGCAGTGTCAACAATAACAACACACTAGACCAAAAAAGATAACATAAAGAAAGTGTAATAAAATGTGCAAAAATGACTGCACAACAGAAAAAAAAATAACAAAAAAAACCCATTTGTTTATTTCTATAAACTACTGGTAAAAGTTAAAAAAAAAAAAAGACTGAAATTCTTCAGCAGTTAACTGACTGATGAACAAACCGGTTGTGCATTCTTCTGAGACTGTAGGCTTGTCTGAAGTCGCCTGATGAGGGGAAGCCCATTTCTGGATTGCCTTTTCAGTGTCCAGTAATTTAGGACAAGCTCCACAAATGCCTTTTTCTTCTGGACTGACACCTGGTTGAGAATGGTCTGTAACCTAAAGGAGAGACAAGAGCCATGTATAACATGGAAAGAGGCAGAGGAAAATTCCACTACTATGAACACATCCTAAAAATCTCTAGCAGCTTACAGTGATTCACTAAAAATAAATTTTAAAAAAACTGCAGTAGATTACTTATGCATGTGGTAGCTGTCTAGTACATACATAGGTGGGTAGATGTAGGTGTAAAAAACAAACAAAAAAGATAACATACCAGCCACACCTAATGCATGCATTTAAATTTCTTGTGCTCATCTCTCAAAGCACACATTAGTGTTATCACTTAATTAAACCCTGCAACAACCAGAGTTTAAGACAAGTTGCCTTGTCCTGCCAGTACCTTTTGAGACAGAATGTCCTTCTCAAATATCTAGAAAGTAAATGTACATTTAATGAATTCCGACCGACAACAGCTTCCATTCTCAATCCAACTTTCAAGTATACCTGTGAACAGGGAATGTAGGCACAGCAGCAGGGGTTAGAGCTTCACTTTCAGGCTCAGGCTCAGGCTTTTTACTCTTCTTCTTGTGCTTTCCTTTTGAGCGTCCTTTGCCACCTGCCTTGTCCCCTTGCTTACATAGTCCATTTCTGGGTTTGGCATCATCATAGATATTAAGAGGCCTTCTCACACAGCCATTAGGTGTGTGAGCCCCACAGTAGGCTGTCTTCTTCACAGAGAACGTAGGCTCTCCTGTGTCAGTTATTTCTTTGACGGGCTCCATCTTCATAAAGAGGCCAGCCTTTTGGGCACAGCTTACATGAAAGGCAGTATAACAGTTAGCTTTGTGGCACTGGATGCATGCCCCAACACCTTTTTCTTTGCAGAGGTAGCAGGTAAGTTTCCAGCGGGCTGGAGGAATGTGGCTGACACCATCAATAGGTTCAATGAAGGTGGTGTTAGAGAAGCCTACTTCAGGAACCCAGAGTGCACACACCACATGTCCCCAGCGGTCGTCATCTGTCTTTTTCACAGCTCCACCTTTGTTGGGACAGAGAATGCAGTCTGCTGGCTGAGTGGGTGACTGGAGGCAGTGTCTGCAGAGCCACTGGCCCTCAGGGATATAGGGCACACCGTAACATTCCTGGTGCACAGCTAAGTTGCACATGTCACAAAACAGAATAGCATTGCTGTTGTGACACTCCCCGTCCATGCAGATGCAGCAGACCGCATCCTCATCAATTGGTGTAAGCTTTTCACTGCCTTGATCCAAAGCCTCCAGGTGCAGCTCCTTCTCAAAGCGGTCAATCAGAAACTCAAAAACATTGTGGGACACCTGACTGATACCTTCACATCGCCGTTTTTCATTGACCAACTCCAGCCAGGCATAGTCTTCTTCATCCATGTCATACTCTGTTTCCTCATCCAGCTCTTCTTCAGTCTTTTCTGTATATTTATAAAAGGTAGCTGGGCGCTTAGGAACTGCTGGAAGGTTATATTCCACTGTACGGAATTTAGGCTCTGGGAGCTTTGGAGGAGCAGGACCAGCTTGATGACCTCCTCCATCTCGGTGACCAGTGATGCCCAGAGCAGCATTTCTTTTCTCCTGGTTATTTTTCAATCTGACTGACCTCAAAAGAACTTGTTGTGGTTTCTCAGCATTCTCCTTATTGCTAGTACACTCCATCATCTCCTGGACCATAGGGTCATCATCTGATATAACATCCAGCGTGTCAAATATACTAATCCGATGGATGCGGCCATCGACCTCGAACTCAACCATACGCTGCGCTTGTGCATAAGTTAAGATCTGCTTGTTGGGAGAAGGTTTGATGGGAGATGACGGCCTCTCCGGCACCACAACCCGAGGAGGGTGCCGAGCTTTCTTCTTCATCTTGATGCTCCGTGTTGCTGAAGAGACACAGTGCAAAAAGACAAAGTTTGAGATTTGCCGTGTATTTTATTTTGGTCAAGTGAGTTATGCCAAGAGCATTGTAAATGAGTCATTTCAACTCATTTGGTTGTATTCTAATAGATATTCAGTAATTCATCTGACATCTGTATTCATATAACAGTGGTGCACCACCACAGCACATATATGTGTCTGTGACCTATAATTAAAGTAAGTGCAGTCTGGATGCTTCAAAATAGTAACTATCTATTAATTATGTACATTATTAACACAATAACCTCTAATTTACAATTGGCCAGAACCCAAACAACATGAGTCAAAACAAAGCACTGCATGTCTATTAAAATTACAGAGAAAACCCTGACATTACACACTTAATTGCTACATGATACACACATCTGTGGAATAAACCAATGCTTACATTGTCTAAAAGTTTTTATCAACATCATATCCTCCTCAGACCCAAGTGAGTTAAAGTTTTGGCCCTTTTTTTTTTTTAATCTTCTTTATTTTTAAACATATATATATATACACCCTCGATAATTGTGTTGATTGGAAACAGCATAATGCAACAGTTTTGTCAGATACATTTTTATGGAATGCCCATTGGAGAGGATCCTTCATTCATTTTCTGAACCCGCTTTATCCTCACTAGGGTCACGGGGGTCGCATGGAGCCTATTCGCCATGTGAAAGTTGTCCCTTACAGAGGATTTAACATTTTGCTGGGTCTCAAGAGAAAAAGATGGAAGAAAAAGTACACAGAGAAAAAGACTACACAATAACTCTGGATATTTTCAGCAATGCTATGAGTATGATCCACTAAAACTAACCATACTATGTTGAATTTACAGCAACTACTGTCAGTCCAACAGACCCTTTTAACAGGAGGCATGTAACTATTGATTTATATAATTTCCAAAGGGGCAAAAACATTTAAATGAGGTTTAGCATTGTATGATTTACATGCTGTTTAGTCCAATTGTATGCAACACCTACCAGCAATACCTTCCAGTTTTATCAATGAACAGGGGCATTTAAATGGGGCAGGAGGCGGTCACACAGGCCAGTCTGCCTTAAGATCACACCGGAGTTAACACTTGCCCATTTGGTGCACTGATTCAATTTCTTTTTCTTTCCTGTAGTTACTACTCGTCCAAGTGGCCAAGTTGCTAACAATAACATTAGCTAGTCGGCTAGCTAGCCAGTGGAGCTAGCCACCCCCAAAACGGAGCAAATGGCGTCAAACAAAACAAGGGCTCTTTAACATTTTACACCACTTTATGAATGTAACGTTAAAGACACATTTGTACACGAAACGCACACCTCCGGAGAGTCTAAGCTTAACGTACACGAATGTAAGTAAAACCAAACCACATACCTCGGATTCACCAAGTTTTGCTAGTAGAAGAGGAAAGCTAGCCAGCAGCTTTACAAAGCAATGGCGATACGGCCTGCTAAGTGGCTCTAATTCCGCACACAATGTCCTCATCCAACGGCCGATAATAAGGTATTTTCGATAGTGTTGAAAAGATGGTGAAGCCTGCTTTGTGGCTGTAAGGCTTCGATACTGAATCCTACAGTGCATACACAGTTATCTGCTTTATGGACTGTTGAAAGGAGCTAGAGTCACTCGCTAGCCACAGTCAACCAAGAGCAAATAGCAGCGGCAGTAAGGACGGCTCATCCCCCAACACAACAATGCGTTGAGCAGACAACTCCCACCCGTACGCACAGCCCGACGTGTGACGGTGGAGGTCATGTTGGTGTTCAGTCGTAGTATTCATACAAAAGCCCATCTGTCACACAATCAATGCTTCGCCTTTTGTCGATCCTTACTAGCTATACTCAGACAAAGCTCCAAACAAAGGCGGAATCGGGGGCAGACGTTTCACTGTTTTTTTTTTTTTTTTTTAATGACAAAGGCTGGTGTTCGTTGATAACGTTAGAGGCACAGAATATGACTTTCAGATTCGTCTGTGTGTCTGTCATGAGCCGAGGTTTTGATTCAGCACTTTTGCAGACACAGAGGACAGTAAAGGACGCAACCAGAACAACAAACCAGTGCTTTGGACGCCCCACCCTAGTGACCAGTCCAGTCCAGACCACATCCACGGGGTCAACAAAGACCCTCCATTAAAACATAACAACATAGACAGAAAAAACAACACACAAAACCACGAAAGGACGAACTGTAACCACAAAATTACCATGTGGCACATTCTAGACCCATCTATCAAGTATCACATTATTATCATATACTTTTAATACTAATGAATGTGGTTGATAAATAACATTAAGCTAACAAAAATAAGAACTCGTATCAATATGACTAATTATATTGTAAATATCATTCCCTATGTATACTTGTCGATGTATATTTCTCTATGCATATTGCATTGCATATGCAATTCATATTGTATGTGGTAAATTCTCTGTATAGTGTTTACAGGTAATTCTTTAAGTATATCTGTGTACATATAATAAAATGTATATAATAAGTACTGTATATAGAGTGCACAAGCTCAAAATAAACAATACTAAAAAAATAAATAAATATGTTACTGGAGGTTTAGGGGACAATATGCAAAGCAATATACCCTGCATATATATCAAACACACACACACACATACATACATACATATATATAAACATATGAATGAAGTGTGAACAGTAAGCATACCGGTTCAATTAAATTATAAGATTAAGATGTTCATTTAAAACATAAATGAAATATCAATAAAAATCAGCATTACTTGAGGACTAAAGGTTATTTTAAACGGTAATAACGGTAGTTTATTATTATTATCACTGTTAGTACTTGTATTTGTAATAACTGATGGAGGTTTTAAATATGTTTTATAACTATATCACAGTCAAACGTGGTTATGGGTAATTTATACTACAGTTTTTTTTTTCCCCAATTAAATATTAAAGGGTTATTTTCTATTGCCCCCCTGTGTGTTAAATGCAGTTTTATATTTGTGCTTGTTTTTGTTTTGTTTCAAACATTATGGGAAGTGATTTTTTTTTTTTAGA
Organism: Fowleria isostigma; assembly: GCA_029814645.1. Lineage (NCBI taxonomy): Eukaryota > Metazoa > Chordata > Actinopteri > Kurtiformes > Apogonidae > Fowleria > Fowleria isostigma. Next base: position 31,857,875 of record JAPTGZ010000005.1, on the reverse strand, counting down.
TGTCTGTTTGTGCATGTGTCAGCTGCCTGTGTATTGGTATTGATAACGTCCATAAATGAATGGGCCAGCCTTTATACTGAAGACCCGGAGCTCAGTGACATCATTAGAGTCTGTTCCTTCCGTCCGACGCTGTGTGGAGCTGCTCCGGCCGAACGTGAACTGCGAGCAAACCAGGAGACAAAAGCAACAAAGTGAACCCCCCTCCGGATCAATCAAATGTGTCATATTTAACTATTTCGGAGCCGAAACCCAGTGATCACATCACCACACTTCACAGTAAGTATTGTGGGTGATAAACATGGCAGAGGAGGCTCTAGTTTAGTCAGGACGTCGTGGTGAGTGCTGGTCTGATTCGGATCCCGTGTGGTTCGTGTGTTGCCACGGCTGGGTTCTGCCTCGCCAGGTTAGCTAGTATGTCCTGTGTGTGGCCTAGCTGGCAGCTAACCAGCTAGCAGTCCTGTTGTGGTCCGAAATGTGCTAACTACCTTTTCTGGGTCATTATAACCTTTAGTGTTTATGTGTGTCTAAGTTACAATTCCTTGAATATTTCTGATACAAAGCCATGTGACACAAGTTTTGTACCTGTGTGTTGTTTTTGTGTGTATATGTGTGTGTGTATTAGCCTATCGGCTAACCTAGTTAGCACCAGGATAGCCACGGTGTTTACTGATGATGAAGCGCAAATGCCAGCAATGTTTTATAGGCGCGTTAAACATTACTTGCATATTTGAGAGTCTGTGCTCGCTGTTGTTCGTGGATGCCGTGTAGGTATGCTGGAGCTAAGCCGGTATGCAATATTCAAGTTGATTCAGTGAAGATGAAAGCTAGTCAGCGGTGGCTATTTTCTGCTGTCCTCTCGCATCTTCCTGACTAGCACTTAAGCCAAACCCGGAAAAACTGGCTGTCATTCCTGACTGAGGAAATGGCCTGGTTTTGCTGTGGATCTCTAAACAAACAAAACTATTTTTGTAATGTTCAGCTTAAAAAAATGCTGTGTTCGTCTTAGATGTAAAGTATGAATGACCGGTTGTTGGTGTTTTTGGATTATTGTTGAAGTTGGACTGCTGATCGTTTGGTCAGTGCTTGTGTACCTAAGCTCGTGTTGTCGGAACTGGTGTGTCCTGTGTACACATCAGCAGGTGAACCAAGCGAACACTACGTTGCATCGTTTGACAAAGGATTGTTTACAATGTTTATCATTCATTTATTCTGAATATGTAACAAGTATTTCTTACTGCGTTAGTATACATTAGATCATGTGCAGTATTTACAATGTATGAAAAACGACTCGATGATTAGATCAGCATGAGAAGGTTTTTTGTTGTTATTTGACGAAGCAGGCATACCTGATCCCTTTCACAGAATATGAGGATGGCCTTGTTATAATTGATCCAGAAAAAACACCAAACAGCCCTGGAGTTTATTCGTAATTCATGGTGGTTGTAAGAAATGAGAAACGTTGATTCAGCACTTTCTGGTTGTGGTACTAGAACAGTGGTTCCCAACCTTGTTTGGTTCATGACCCCATTTTACATCACACATTTATGGGGACTCCAGACATTCAAAACAGAGGGGTTTTTGCTGAAATTAATTTGTTTTCATGTAATAGTTTGCTCTACTATTTCATAAATAAATGTGAATTTTAGATTGCATTTAGACCACATAATGTATGTTATTATGGGCAGATTGTTGAGGTTCCTCACAAAATGAAAATATGTTTTCCTTGGTCAGGATATGTAGTCAGTGGAGCTTGTATTTACAAGGCTACAGATCAGTACTGAACAAATAATCAAGATCAATTAGAATATACCCTCTTGGATATTATATCCTGCATTTTATTTGAACTTGATTTGTATGAGGAAAAATGTATGGTGTTTTTATTATAATGAAATATGTATTGAATCATTAAAAAATATAGCAATTAAAAAAAAAATTGTATCTATTTCAGGCAACTAAATTTGAATTCCAGCGACCCCACATGGGGTCATGACCCCAAGGTTGAAAAACACTGTACTAGAGTGAATGTTATTGTGTTAGGTGTATAGGGTAGATGTTTTTACATGTATCTTGTGTCTATGTAGTGGTAGGTCTATTGAATATTCTAATTTATATAAGTTGTTAAAATAATAAACATTTGGCTAAATGGGATTTAAAAAGAAAATAAAAAAATACAGTCATATAACTTTAACCTCCTAGGACCCTGCGACCTCATATGTGGACATCCCCACCCCAAAAAATGAATAATAAATAAAATGAGA
>JAPTGZ010000005.1:31841117-31855517 GCA_029814645.1 Fowleria isostigma | reverse complement strand
AAAACCCTGTGATTTCCCGGGTCTTAGGAGGTTAATGAAGGTAGACATTAGATTGCATTACTTTGCCCCATAAATTTGAAAACTCTAAAACATGTACATACAGATTTAATTTAATTATTCTAGGATCAGTATTTATAAAATGGGAGTTTGCATATTAAATGTTTGTCAGAAGTTGTCTTTAAACAGAACCTGAAGGTCAGACTGAACCTGTACCTGTTTAGTCCTGTCTCCATCAGACCAGAGGGCTGTGTGAAGGGACACCTGCAGACTTGATTAATACAGCTGGTATTGAGAGTTGTCTAAACTGGGGCTGAACACATAATCAGATATTAAGAACTGATACATTATCCAGCACATTATGTAAATCCAGTTGGTAGGCCGCAGCATCTGCTTAGGATAAGGGCAATGTGCCGTCCATCATCTGCTCCAATGAGAACAAGATTAGCTTCAATTTCCCATCCCCTCAGGACCTGTTTGGCCCCAGTACTCTGAGGCATGCAGGTAAGATTGTGGCTGGCTCCTCTCACCCTGGACATAAACTTGCTGTCCTCATCAAAAGGGCCCAGGTCCCTGCTGACACAGACCCCTTCACCTCATGGATATTTGTATTTCAATAACGCTCTGTCTCTGTATGGTGCAGATATTCTTTTCCACGTTCTACTATTTTTGCACTACTTTTTTGCAATCCAGAATTACACACTTTTGCAAATACAGTCAACTCCTTTTTAACATAATATGTGTATAATATATTTTAATTTATAATATAATGAGACACACTCATTACTTGTATGTATGCCAGATTCCATCAATATATTGAGTACATTTCATATTATATTGGATTACTTGTACTTTTGAAAACTGTGCCTGGCTGTAAATCTGACTGAATTGCTGGAGTTGCAATTATTTGATAATAGTAAAAGGTCTTAATGAATGACTTGCTTTGATTCATGTTTACGTTTTCTAGATACAGTGGAACATTACTGCATATTGTTCAGTCTTAATCCTCACCAATAATTAATTGTGAAGGTCCTCCTGAAATTCATATAGTAGGTGTTAAGTTAAATTTTAATTAACAAACCTTGCATCAAAAGTCTGGTAGAGTTTTGGAAAATAAAAAGTTAAATCTAATGTACATGAGGCTGGGCAATAAATCCAGTTCATTTGATTAATCAAGGTTTTGTCTTGTGAAAATAGTAAAAAAAACCAAAAAAAAACTGATTTACAAAATATAGCACAGTTTTAGTAAAAGAAAATGTATTTTTGAATAGTGATTGGCCTTCAGCTCATGCAGGCATACATTTACTGATTAAAATCATCAATCATCCATAACATTTAGGAAATTCTAAATTGTTTTAAGTTGGGTTTTTGCTTTTGTTTTTTTATTTTTGTCGATAACAAAACTTTCAGCATACTGGTATCAGCTACAACATACCTGTGTGCATGATCTTTTGTTTACTCTGAAATCTACATCTAATCTACTGTTGTTTTCTTTTTCATCTTTAGGCTGTGTGCAGAGAGGTGAAGATCCTAAATGGAGAAGAACAGGCAGACACCCTGTGTCCCAGACGGCTACACACAGACCACAACACCTGCTTGAGAGCTGTGGTATCCATGACGACAGCTGCGAAAACTGATTACGTTTGACAACGCAGACCTGATTATTCAACATAAAACCCCGAGCTGCTACTATGGATGGGGAAGAGGAGATTCCTCACTTTGAGGACATGGTCAGTGAACCGAATGGCTCCATCGAAAGCAAAAAAAGGGAGGCAAAAGGGACCTGCCTAAAAATTGAGGGTCAGGATGGCTATGTGTTCAAATCCTACAGTTTTCACCCTCATGAGATTGTAGATGCAAAGTCACCTGCTTGTTCCTCAATAACACTGGATAAAGACTATTCCAATTCTATATATTTATCTTCTCAGGGTGACAAAGACATGGAGTCAGACAAAGCAAATGAGCATGATCCAGCTTCTCCTGCTCATTCAAACAGAAGCATGGAGATGGAAACTGAAGGAAATCTGGAAAATGAACAGTATGAAAATGGTAATGAAGAAAATCAACATATCAGAGAGCTTGAGCATGCAAATGGAATGGAGGATGACATTCAGGATGATGAAAGGTTGGCATTTGGTAGTTCAGTTGGCCCTTTTGTAACAAGAGATGGTGATGACTATAGTAATTTACTAAGTGGATACACAAGTACCCTTTATGATGTTGCCATGGATGCCGTCACTCAGAGCCTTTTGTCATCCGTTAGGAGTCATGCCAATCCTAGAAAAAAATCTCCTGCATGGAATCACTTCTGCATATCGCCACGAGACAGTACCAAAGCAATCTGTTTATACTGCATGAAAGAGTTTAGTCGGGGTAAGAATGAGAAAGACCTGAGTACAAGTTGTTTGATGAGGCATGTACGAAGGGCTCACCCCACTGTGCTTTTACACGATGGTCCAGACACATCCTCAAATCATCTGACCAGCGCTTTTGCCTCATCTTTGATACCTCCTTCCCCAACCTCACCAAATAATGGAGACTTGACTAATAGTGTCATTACTTCTGCCTCAAAGATCACTTCACCGTCCACTTCCTCAGCTGAAAATTCAGACTTGTCATCCAAAGAAGTGTTACCCAAAGTTGAGCCAAAACTCGAACCGTATGTTAACACAGACACTATTTGCAGCATACTCGCATCCTCACATTCCACTGAAAACAATGGCGAAGACATGTTAGACGTAGGACCCGAGCGCCTTCCTGGGACCCCAAAAAGTGCTAGTTCACGTCGCAGATCAGCTGTATGGAAACACTTCTACCTTTCCCCCGTAGACAGTTCCAAAGCAGTATGTATCCATTGCATGAATGAATTCAGTCGGGGTAAAAATGGGAAGGACTTGGGGACGAGCTGTCTCATTCGTCACATGTGGAGAGCCCACAAAGAGGTTGTAATTGAGGAAAATGGGCAGGGCAATCATATTCCTCCACCGTACACAAACCCGCCCTCGCTGTTGTCCCGTACACAGTTACTCGATCCTTTAGACCTAAAAAAAGAGTCACCCCTTTTTCCATCCTCACCAGAAACCATGTCAGATGAATTACCCCAAAGCATGAATATTAAAGAGGAAGCTGATGAGGTATTGGCTCTCTCAGGGCAGGAGTCTTCTCTCAATCTCTCATTCAGACCTCAGGGGGAGGATACACCTTTAACATCCTCTCCTTGTGATCTGTCTGAGGGCCCTAGCCTCACTCTGGATCACTCTGTTTTTCAACAAAATAAGAAAATCATGAAACGGGTGAAATCTGAAGTTTGGCACCATTTCATTGTGTCGCCAGTTGACCAGTTAAAAGCACTGTGCCGTTACTGTCCATGTGTTATCAGTCGGGGAAAAAGGGGTGACTTTGGTACAAGCTGTCTGATGAGGCATCTTATGAGGCGCCATCCAGATGTCCTCAAGAACCAAAAAAGCACAGATGACAAAGAATCCTCCCCGCTTCCCTTCATCAACCTTGCTGCAACCGACCCAGTTTCTTCCCAAGAAGCTGAAAGCCCTTCCAGTGAGCAGAAAACGCAGGCCGTGCCTGTTTTCAGTAAAAAGACATCAAAACTGTGGAACCATTTCTCCATTTCACCTACTGACCCCACAAAGGTGGTTTGTTTGCACTGTAGCCGCACAATAAGCAGAGGCAAAAAAACTACAAACCTTGGCACAAGCTGCCTTTTTAGGCACATGCAGAGGTTTCATGGACATGTTCTTGAAAGTAAGAATACTATCTCAGGTGATGTGCCGTCTGCTGAAATACATGTAAAACAAGAGCTCATTGAGACTTCCACTTATGAGGAGACCCTTGAGAAGTTTGATGAACACCACCCGGTTGCCAAAAAAATCACCAAACTTATTGCAGAAATGCTCGCACTGGATCTTCAGCCATCAGCTATGGTGGAGAATGCTGGACTGTACAGACTACTGGAGTTTCTGCAGCCTCAGTATTCTCTACCAACTTCTTCTTACTTTACCAGCACTGCCATACCAGACATGTATGAAAAGGTGAAGGATGTTGTGCTGACACACCTGAAGGAGGCTGAGGGTGGTGTTGTCCACTTCACAACTAGTATTTGGGTCAGTAGTCAGACAAGGGAATACCTGACCCTCACTGCCCACTGGGCGTCATACGAGTCAAGTGTCAGACCTCAGGGTCAGGACTTTCATTGCTCCGCTCTCCTAAGTGTCTCTCAAATAGATTGTGATCAGGATATGCATGACATCCCTAAGCAGCTTGAATACCTGTGGGATTCTTGGATCACTTCATCAGGGCTGAAAAAGGGGTTCACTGTAACTGACAACTACACCATCAGAAACATTTTAGAGGACCATGGCCATGTCACCATGCAGTGTTTTGGACATACTATAGACCTCATTGTTAGCGAAGCCATAAAGAGCCAGAGAATGGTTCAGAACCTTCTGAGTATTGCACGAAAGATTTGTGAACGTGTGCAGCGCTCAGCGCAGGCCAAGGAGAAGCTTGCTGAGCTCCAGAGGGTTCACCAGTTGCCAGAGAACCAGCTGATTCAGGATGTTCCTTCTAAGTGGATGACTTCCTTTTTCATGCTGGAGCGGCTGGTGGAACAGCAGAAAGCCATTGACGAAATGTCAATTGAGTGCAATTTCAGGGAAATGATCAGCTGTGATCAGTGGGAGGTGATGCTGTCAGTCTGCAATGCACTGAAACCTTTTGAAGTCGCCTGCAGGGAGATGAGCAACCGCACTGCCACTCTGGGACAAGTGATACCACTCATCCACATCCTCAACAGAAAGATAGACATGCTGTTTGATGAGACTGTGGGCATTGACACCATGCTGAAATCTCTAAAGGAAGCCATGGTCAGCAGAATGTCTGCAACACTGCATGACCCACGATACACCTGGGCCACCATGCTGGACCCACGATATAAGACTTCACTGTTCACAGAGGAAGAAGCGGAGCGTTGCAAACAAGACCTAATCCAAGAACTGGACTTGTCCTCTTCTACCTCAGATGGAGTGGAGTCACTACTGGCCAATGGCTGCGGTGATCTCCCGATGTCGTCCGATGCCTGCGACTCAAACAAGGAAAGCCTCTGGTCTCTAATGGCTGATGTTCGACAACCGCTAAAAAACGAGGAAAAGTCCAAGTCTTCAGAGCTGGCAGTGCTGGAGTACCTTGAGGAAGACATACTCGATCAAAGCTGTGACCCCCTTGACTATTGGAACCTAAAAAAGTTCCTGTGGCCCGATCTTGCCAAAGTAGCTGCCCGATATGTGGGCTGCCCTCCCAGCATCATCCCAGCAGAAACACTGTTCAGCACAGCGAGCGTCAACTGTGCCCTAAATCAGTCCAGGCCTTTACTGGAAAACATGGAGGGTCTGCTGTTCCTCAAGGTTAACCTCCCCTTGATTTATTTTCAGTACTGATTAATTTTGAGCGTTAACTTGAACACCCTTTAACAAGGACCAAGTTACATAGCTGTGAAGTAGGGTTTTTATGTTGAGCAGAAATGTAAAATATCAATTTTTACACTGATCCGCAATGCAAAGGCCAGACTTGGAGGATTTATTGTATTCTGAGTACTACTGTTAAACACTTTAGAGCTGTTGTGATTAAAAAAAGTCTCAGTCAAAAGTGTATCAGGGAGGGAGGGTTTTTCTAGCTGTAGGGGTTGGTGATGTGTTTGCTTGTAAATCAATGTTTTATTGTTTTGTGTCTACTCTCTCCTTGTGCCTTATCCAAAACTACTTCAGGTCAAGATGTTGTAAATATTTTGTTAAATTGCGCAGATCACGTCAGGATGCTTTTTGATTATTCTATGGATTAAGGATAGATACAGAGTTGTTTTCTGAATGAAACATGGCCCAAAAATAAATGCTGTGACTGAAAGTTGTGTTAAGTTAATGTTATTTAATTTTCATTGTGAAGTTGTGGCTCATGGTACTGTCATTTAGGAATAGACCTTTTTTTACTTCCTTGCTGAAATGTTTTAATAAGATTGTGTATAATATTGCTGTATTTTCAGAATAAGCAGTTTGTCTGGAATATACAATTTGTCTCTTAAGCACAATTTTAGTTTATGTCCAGGGGGATTAAATTATGGGTTTATTATTGAGTAAAACAATGTACTGTACATTTTTATATTAAATTACTTCTGAACCTAATTTGATAAATGTTTTAGCATTGAGACTGGAACCATGGAAATTTTGTGGTCATTTGTAAATAAAGGTTTTTCCTTATGCGATATTGCAGGGTTTTGTTATTGATTAAGCATACTGTTACTGTGTAGAACACTCTAGTTTATAGTCTACTCCACAGCAAGAAAGTCCAAACCTGGAGCCTGGATGGTCTCAAAGTGTTTTTTAATGGTTTACTCTGTGTTTATTCCACTCTTTTTTCCATCATGTGTCTGTACAAAAATATCAAAACATTACAGAAAACTAAGGATACGGTTGTATTGGAATCAAAAGCAGCAAAATCTAAGTAACACATTTTAGGTATGACGGTGAAATCGGTGCTACCTTTATCCAAAATTACAGGTAAAGATACATTAATAGTAAATGTAGCTTGACATGGTTTCTCTGCTTCGGTAGCACATGTCAACTATCATCCTGCATCAGCGTCATACCCTTATAGATATCCATTGCATACTCATTTATATACTATTCCGATCTGAAAAACCACCAGCTCTGTACACTCAAAACCTTTGGTCACTAGAAGTCACAATTCAACATCTTATACCTGTAAAATCTTTTTTTCTTGTCAGGCATCATTGATTTGTTCCATCAGCACAGCCTTTTGTTCAAGTCGCACAGTGACAGGAGGAAAATGTAATATGTTAAAGGCAATGTTATTATAACCCTCTATAAAAACCATGGGCTGATGGCTGTGTTGCAGTAGCTGAATCTTGGTGACGTTGGCCTCCATTAGTAGATGCGAGTACATTTTGATGTCTGGGTTTGAGGGCTCCATGTCCTCACGTTTGTCATACCTGTTAAAAACAAAGTGTCAGCAAGTAAAGGAGTGTATTAACAAGAATCTGGTAATATGATACAAATCACAATACTAGGATCACAATACTGTTAAGGTGATTGTGTGTGTGTTTTGCTCCTTTTTTAAAAAAGATTGTTTCCTGGAAAAATTTAATTATACCAAATACTAAACACTTTTTGTTAATTAGACCAGGATGTAATGCTTAATTACAAAACTTGCCTCTATAAACTTCAATTGCAAGATTTTGATAGTCATAACATGTGGCTTTACCAGTACAAAAAAAAACAAAACACAAAAATTAAAAAATATGTTGTGCAGACATTACAGTTTAAGATCCTGCTCAAATGTTCATATTCTATTTGTTGAATGTTATTAGAATGCATAGTAGACAGTCCCTGAACCATCAAGAAACTACGATCTTCTTTCAAACAGTAAAAAGTGCTTTTAGGATGCTTGAAATAACCATTATTTAACAAAAGTGTTATTAATTTCCAAAAACTAGAAAACCAAAAAAAAAAAGTCTTCATTTGAAGACCTAAAAATATTGATACAGTACTTCTTAACAATAGAGTATTGTGATATGAAATATTGTGGAACTGATATTTTCTTACACCCCTATTAACAAGTGTGTACAAGATTTCATCAACAGTCCTTCAAAAGGCACTAACCTCCAGTTCTTGTTAAGCTCTAAGAAGCGTGATACTCCGGTTTCAGCAGCAAATGTGTCAATATGAACAAAGACATCTGTGTAAACAAAGACACATGACAATTACAATTTATAAGGGTTTGTTTTTTTGATGAATTCATCTTGCAAAACTTAACTTAAAATAAATATTACTTTTTGTTGGAGGCAACAGGTTATGCAGTTCCAGCATTCCTCGGCCTCCTGGGTAGTTGTGGTGTGACACATAGAGGCAGACACTAGAGTATGCTGTGTTGGTCAACAGTTGGCCAACTACTACTGCAGAACCCACTTTATACATCCATGATTTCTGGTAGTTGCACAGACTGAAAAACACAAGGAACAGGTATAGAAAAAACAGGAATATAATGCTTAGTAATTTTCACTCTCTAGTAATTCTCACTCTAAACTACTTCATTAATATATATGTCACACTATTGGTATTCTGCAGGGGCCTCAAACATGTGACTTGGGGCCAAATCCAGCCTGCCAAAGGGTCCAGTCTGGCCCATGTGATGAATTTGTGAAATACAAAAATTACACTTAAGATATTGATCATTTTAGCTCAGGTTCCACATACAGACGAATTTAACCTCAGCTGGGTTGGATCAGTAAAATACTATCATATTAACCCATAAGTATTCGCAATTTCAAATTTTTCTGTCAATATAAATATTTTCATGTCATTTTACTGTATTTACACAAACTATCATCACAAAAAAAGCAAATAACCTGAACAAATATGAACATTTTGAAATGTCCGAAGTTTAAATTTACAAATATTCTGCCTGTTACTAATTGTTTTGTGTATTTGTAGATCCGCTGTGATCTGTACATTGTAATATAATGTAGAAATGATAAACTGAGACATACATTTTTAAAATTGCACTTATTTTTCTTAAGAAATTTCCGTTTGTTCATACTATTCAAATTGTTTTAAAGGACAGTTGGTAGATGTAAACATTTTCATTGCATAATTTTCCTTTTCTCACTAAAACAGAGGAAAGTTTGGAGATGACAATGACAATGTACTATTATGTTATTATTTCACCTGTGTGGCCCACTTCATATCAAATTTGGCTGAATGTGGACCCTACTGTGACAAGTAAATACAATTACATGAATTTGAGCGTTTTGTTGTTTGTTTGTTTTTTTAAGTTTCCCAAATTTTATTTTTGCTAGGATCAAGTACCATGTCAGTGTCATGAAAAAATAACATTTTGGGCATGTTTTTGTCAATATTAGTGCCAATTTATTTCATATTTGGAATGCAAACATTATTTTAAAAAAAGTACTATTTTTGGTTTGTTATATTCAGCCCAGGTTGGGAGATGACACAATAAGGAAACTGTACTGTTTGCAATATTTATTGTCTGCAGAAACGGCAACAAATAAATAATAAAACTAAAACTCACACCCTGTACTTTTGGAAATGTCAAACTTCTATTATGTTGTCACTCACATAAAGGAACAACCTCTGGCGGCCACCAAACTGAGCACAGGAAACGTGTAGATAATGAAGCGAAGCTCCTTATGTGGCAGCAGTGAGTAGATGAGTATGAAGCCGACTGTGGGGAGCAGAAGTAGCCTCATCCGCCTGTCGAGGAGGCCAAGGGGAACAAAGAACAGTGTGCATCCTAGAGCACGGGGCACCGCAGAATAAAAGTACCACAAAAAGGGAGAAGTTTACTGGAAGGAAGCAAGTCAAGGACAACTGGAAAATGTAGAGGTTAGGAACAAGAGCTTGGTTTCCACCAATCTATGCAAAAAAAAAAGTCACAAAATTAAAGGATATTCCCCAGTTTGAACTTTTATTGAGAATTGTGTTGTACCACAGAACCTGACCCTCAGGCCACAGAGTTTTCCTCCAAAACAAGGTGTCAACAGCCACTGTCAGAGCTGCAAAAGAGAGGAAAAGAAAACTATCATCATGTACATAATTATTTAATGTTATTCATTTTCAACTGTAATGTGTTTCACAAATGCTGTGCATTCACTTCGTACCGAGTGACAAGACACCAGCAGGAACAGCATAGTAAATTAGTTTGAGCAGTCCAAGCCTTCTGCTTAGCAATGATATCAGCAACATGAGACCCATGAAGATGCAAAGTTCAGACCGGAAAACAATGATGACTAATGCAGACAAGATGATGAAGTAGCCATGTTTCTGAGCCATCCAAGATGTGAATGCAAGAAGAACTGGGGAGAAAATTTTACAGAAAATTTACATCATAATTGCATAGAGTGATGCCAGCTTAATAGAAAGCCAACATTATGGTTGTTATTATTATTGTTATGATTATTAAAGAATCTTACCAATTGGCAGTGCAAATACATTAGGGAGGGTCCTGGTGCTATAGAACATTAGGTGAAATTGTGAGGCACAAATCAGACAGAATAGCACTGCTACCGTGGAGCCAAACTGCCTCCTCACCTCTCTCTGCATGTGCCAAAGTGAACCAATGACGCACACCCCCAAGGAGGCTCGAACTGCAAACAACACATCAAGCTATGAATAATTTTAAACATCCCTAGCTTTAATACATGAACAATTCAAGATTAACATATAAAAAGGTTAGACAATTATGAATAGGTAGATGTTAGACATTTACCAATCAGCTGTGTGTAAAACTTTGGTGCATCCAGCAGATTAGACAAAGCAACAACAGGGGAGCAAAGTGCAGACAGAAACAAGGGACCGAGGAACGTCCGTGGCACCACACCAGGGAAGTCATGATGGTCATACTGAAAGGCAAGACAAAGGTTTTACAGGGTTCTACAAAACTACAGATGTTTATCATGGGTTTCTTATTTTATAGCTTGCAAACTTTTTTTTTACACATACGTTAATAATAAGGAATATTGTACTCAGTGAAAATTACACAATATGACCAGAAATAGCGTATTTTACGCGTTGCTTTGTATTTTTCAAGATCATTTACTTTTAAGAAAACTTACATCTTCAAAACATTACTGTTTTGGGTTGCAGTGATGTTATATAAAACAATGCTCTCCTTCACAAAAAAACAATGGAGCTGTCGACAAGTAAAATGCAGGATGACAGTGTATCTATAGAGCTTCATGCAAAGTATCCCAAATGTGTGATTTGTAATAAAGTATTTACAGGTGATTTAGCTTATTAGCTCGCTTTGTATTTTCACAGCTTCTTACCTTATCAAAGTCAAGTCTGTGATACAGAATGTCATGAGCCGCTTGTAAATTAAAGCTCTCCTCTACTTTGGTAAACGGACAAATGAATAAATGCAGGAGAGACACAGCAATTAACAAAAAGAGCAGAGGAAGCCCCAAAACATTCCTTTTTTCAGCCATGACAGCTGAGGAATTATCATTACTTCCGGTTGATACCGGTAGTGACATTAAACGTGTTCAAAAGCGTTCGTCTTATTCTGCTGGACAAACAATCGAGATTATTTTTGCATAAATGTTTTAAAGTATGTCATAAAAATGAAAAACTATTTCACTTTTGACACTTCTATTACGCTTCCTGAATTTTCCACGTGCGGTTGGATCAATTTGTCCCGCGCGTGGCGGCTTGTGATTGGCTTGATGTGTGACTGACAGGCACACAGAGCCAATCACCACAAGCCACAATTCGACCAAGAGGCTGACGCGGAAAAGTAGAACCGCATCCTTTTCTACACCCGGCATGTAAATATTACTTTCCTGCGCTTTGCATAGATAGCGTTAACTTAGATTTAATGTTAAGACCCGCTCGTTTAGATGTGTCGGACGCGTGCGGCGCTTTAGTAATAGAAGAAACCCGCTTTGGCGAGTGTCTGAAGGCTGTGTCCTGATGTGAGACTGGGACTGCTGATCGGCTGAAATGCTGTCCACCGGCGGTCCACAGCTGCGGCTGCTGCGGCTATTGTCTTGTGTAGCTCTTGTCTTAAGTTTCCAAGTCACCGACAGCAAGAGAGACTTGAAAAGTGCGTGTTCTACCTGCCAGCAAATCACTGACAACTTTAACAAGGTCAGATATCCCGTTGAAACCTGTTAGACGTTTGTTGTTTTTGTTTCATTCATATGTGCATGTTGGATGAAGTCCTTACTCCACTGTGCTCTTAAGATCATGACATACTGACTGTGGTGCTGTGTTTCAGGGCTTTGACAGAACAGCAAAGCAGAACTTTGGAGGGGGTAACACTGCCTGGGAGGAGAGAAAACTGTCCAAATATGAAACTAGGTGAGTCCTGGTCTGATCAAACTACAGGTCAAAATGGCACAAGCTCAGGTCAAACAAGTCAGGTTTGACCTGTGTCACAGCAACTTATCAGTGTTGTAGATTAAGTTTAGATGATAACAGAATAGATTGTACCATGTAAGTGAGTGGTTTAAGACCTCTAGTAAGCAGCATTTAATCATCATTATCATTTAGACTTTATTTACTCTTTCTGGAATTGACTGTTTATCTTCAACCTTTCTTCCTGTTGATGCTGTGTGTCTGCTGTTTTAGCTGATTTTTCCTTGGTGTTGTTCACAGTGAGATCCGTCTGGTGGAGATCTTGGAGGGCTTATGTGAAAGCAGTAGCTTCGAGTGCAATCGAATGGTAGAAGAGCATGAAGATCATTTTGAGACTTGGTGGTTCAAGAGGTCTGTGTTAATGAAAATACAGTGAGATGTTATTTCAGTCACAGTGGGATTAAAACTGTTAACAGTATGATGGAAGAAAATATAGTGTCCAGCAAGCATGATTATTCAGAATAACTTGCACAAAGCATGACACACAATGCATCTGTCCGTTTATGCCTGCCTGTTCTGTTTCCTATTGGAATGCAGGAAAACTAAGAATCCTGATCTGCACAAATGGTTCTGTGTTGAGACCATTAAAGTGTGTTGTCCAAAGGGAACATTTGGACCTGACTGCAATGGTGAGTAAAACCAATGGACAACACATATTTTGATTCTGTTTATGGCAGAAAATGTGATTTTTTTTTTTTTTTTTCCCACTTGCTCACTTCAACTCGAATTGACATTGTTTAACTCTTCTTGCCTTTGGTATCAGGTACTTTGATTTCCACTGCAGACATAGCACTACAATGTAGCTTCAGTTCTAGTGACACCATATGAAGCTGCTGTGATGTCATATACAGTGGTGGGAAAAAAAAACGTTTTGAACACCCCATTCATTTATAATATATTACTACATTAAAAATTACTCTTAAGTCATTGAACTCTGCCAAGTATACTTCCATTCTCTAAACCCATATGCCTTCTGTACATGCTCTGTTCCTTCAAGGGCAAAACTGGAAGTTTGAATAAGATGATGAACACACCCAGGGCATGACATGAAATTGTCCAAACTGCTTTATCTTTTCTTGTTAACAATTAAAAAATAAATAAATAAATAAAAATGCATTTGCATGTGTCTATCAGATGCAGCCACATCTTTTGAAACAAAAAAGTGCATTTTTCCATAAATATTTTATGATAATATTGGAGATTGTGTTTAATTTAAGGGTGTATGAAAACTTTTTTCCAATATTATACAATGCAATGTAACAAAAGAAAAATATGACACATCAGCACCTCGTCATTTGACCATGAATCTGGTTTTGATATGTATTTATTGCATGATACATGCTTGTTCAGTCCCATTTTCATAATGATAACCTGCAGTGTTTTTGTGGCCTTTTGGTTTTAATTTCAACAAAAGTAATTCCAAAAAAATTACTGGCTAACAAATATGAATTTAATCCCATATAATAATAAAAGAAAAAACCTCAAAGTTGAGTAGAGTAGTATTAAGTTGAGGTGGTACCATGCGGTGGAAAATGCCATTTGAAAGATTTGGTCATATACAGCTGTATGATTCCTGTACTGTTTAAGACCTACAAACCCACCTAATGCATCCTTGTCTTTGTTTTTTTTAAAGCATGTGTGGGGGGCTCTGAGAGACCCTGTCATGGAAATGGAATGTGCGATGGTGATGGGACTCGTGGAGGTAACGGACAGTGCACTTGTGACCACGGTTATACAGGGGAGTTCTGCTTAGACTGCATCGATGGCTACTTCAACGAAGTGAGAAACGACACCTTCTCTCTATGCACAGGTACCACGTTGATTCAGAAAAAGTAGTTGCACGTTTTATGTGATGTTTCACCAGCAGTTGTGTGCACTGTAAACAAACAGGAAGAAAAACAGTGTCATGATTGTGAATTCAGCATTTACTGCCCATTACAGAGTGCCACGCCTCCTGTAAGACCTGCAGTGGAGCAACCCATCAGGACTGTGATGAGTGCAAGGATGGGTGGGAGGAAGACGATCAGGAGGCTTGTGTTGGTAAGAGGGCCATGACCTTTGAGAAATTACATTTCCTTCTACTTTGAATATAGAAATGCTTGAAATTATTATTTTTTTTAGTTTATTTTGAGCTTATTCACTCCATGTACAATACTAATTATATATACATGTTCAATACACAATGCTGATCATGTTCATCCCATTATGTGTACACAGAGAGAATTTGTTGTAAACACAATATTCATAGAGAAATTTACATGAGCAAATATACATACATACATGCATGATGATGTCACTTCCTGTGGTTGAGTCCAAACGGTTTTTTAAATTGCTCTGAGCGCAGCTGTGAAGATACGGTTAAAATCAACTGGGTCTGAGACACCAAAGGTTGGAGAGTGAAAGTTTCGGAAATACTGAAGGAGAGAGGAAGAGTTGATCCCTA
>JAPTGZ010000005.1:31739806-31750153 GCA_029814645.1 Fowleria isostigma | reverse complement strand
CTTATGTTCTGTTGGCTCAGTTGTTATTTTTGTATTTCACAACCTTGGATATGTATGTATAATGTATGTATTGTAATTCCATTTCTTTGCATGTACTGTTACATTGTTCAAAAAAGATTAATAAAAAAGTTGTCATGATATACAGATATGATGATAACCTTTTTGTTTATTTTCAGTAACACAGAAGTAGCTTTAAATGGACAAGGGTAGAAAAATGAACAGGCATATTAAAATGCACCAAGTGAACAAGTACAGTTCTATTTCATCCCTCCTGACCACCAGAGGGCGGTGCTGAAAGCACTGGAATGATCCCTTCGCACATGCACAGTTCAAGTAGGAATACTAAAAACATCCCACTGTGACCCCTGGATGACACCAGGAAGTGATAACGTCCCCCGTCCCCAGACTCTTCTCATTTTTTCTTCTTGCGTGCAGTTCTAAGGCTAAGGCGTTTAGAAGTTGCTAAACTTGCCTCCCACTGTCGCTCGATGCCCTTTTACCTTGTTGGTTGGAGCTGTGGACTTCCGTCCTCCACAGGCTGCAACAGATTTTTCTGGGCAGCAGTGAGAGGGGTTTCTTCGGAAACCATACGAACTGCTGCCTCATGTGCTTCGCTGAGCACATTCCCTAGTTTCTAGAACATGACCATGGCCACTGCTCGTCCTCTTGGCCAGGTCCTTCTACAAGGATCTTCTGGGTCTTCTCAGTGAAGTGTGTACGCAGGATCCTTCATGACATTTTTGGTATTCGTCATTCCAGTGCTTTCAGCACTGCCCTCTGGTGGTCAGGAGGGATAAAATAGAACAAAAGTTACGACGTAACTATGGTTCTATGAATCCTGGATGACTGCCAGAGGTTCTCTGTCACTCAGAATCCTTGCGTTTTCACGAGAAGGTTCTGTAGGAGCAGAGTCCCAGATGACGGAGGACTTTATCACTTCCCAGGGTCATGCAGGGGTCACAGTGTGACGTTTTTGGTATTCCTACTTGAACTGTGCATGCGCGAAGGGATCAGTCCAGTGCTTTTAATACCACCCTCTGGCAGTCATCGGGATTCACAAAACCATAGTTACATACGGAACTTTTGTTTTATTAATGGACAAAAAAGCTTAGTCTGACAGCAGTTATTCATCTGTGTATAGATATAATATGAAGCAGTTCTTAAATCTTATACTCTTATGGTTTTCTCTTAGTTTTGGTAGTTATATATGAGCTTTTGCTATTATGACAAAACTTCAAACTATGACCTATAGATTAGAATTCATTACTGTTGCTAAGATTGTTAAACATTTGTGTTGCACTCACACTTACTACATAAGAGGTAAAGTATCACATTTTTCTCTTTCACATTGCATGTTTACTTGCTTTAAGTGAATCAGGCTGGGCACATTTAGTCAACAATATTAAATGTGTTGTTTTTATTATTATTATTACTATTACTGAAGAGAGTAAATGACTTAGGATAGATGCAGATTATTCATTATATTGTGCACAGCTCTTGGAAATAATGCAGGCCTGTATCCAAAGACTGCTGGATGACTGCTTTCATGGATAAGAATGAAACATGCTGTTCTTTCTGATTGAAAAAACTCTGCTTTTTAATCAGCATAAAATGGCAACACAGAAAATTCCCTCATTTTGCGCACCGCAAAACCTCAATAGGAGGTAAATCCTGTCCATATCTTCCTAGAAAACTGGAAGCCGGATTGGAATTGCAAACCACTGCTCACTAGCTCATTTGTGATTTTTTTTCCTTCTTCAGAAAGAAGCAAATTTGCATGGAGAATTCATTTACTTGCTTGAATGGTAACTGAAAAGTCCAGTTAGATAATACCCCTTAAGCATAATTAGATCTTGAAATATTATTCATATGCTCCGTTCTGTTCCATTGCACCTTCATTTCTCACTGCAATTCAATTAATGTGCAGTAAAATTACTGACTGAATATATCAGAGAAATACTAATGTAAAAAAAAACTTGCAATGATATAAAGACCTTTTTTCTTTTTTCTTGTTTTATTAATCGTATTTCTTTTGATACCTCTGATGTACAAACATTAAAGCATGAGCAAAATGCTTATCTTCATAAAGCATGAGTTCTTCTTCACTATCAACTGTCTTCTTCACCCTCCTGATGCTGCTAAACCCGCAGATGCAGCTGACCTTTGCTCAATGTTTCTGGATTTCTTCCAGCACAAAGTGGACACCATCCACCAGCAGCTCCAGTCTCCTCAAGTCCTTTGACCCCTAAGCCCCACTCCCATTCCCCCACCTTTTTTCTTTGTTAAGTGACCTTGGGTATCATGAAAGGTGATATACAAACCAAGTCATTACTATTATTATTAATATTATTAAAGTACAAATATTTTTTTTCCGATGAAGATTTGTTAATATACACATACATATGATTAACAAGATAGCAAGATGTGTATTGTTAGTCTTTTGAGGTGACAAATATACACTTAAAAATTTTTAACACAATAACTGTTCCATGGGAAGTATAAATTCACTCTTACTTTGTATATGAGATTAAACCAAATTTGGAACAGTTTATATAATCTACCGTGTACTGCACGTTTTATGCAGCACTGTCAGGCCCTGTTCTGATTGTGCATTAACATCCTTCATTGTAAATCCAATCACATGTAGACAGCTCTAATGCAATGCCTGCGCACTCCCAGGACACATTCCTATCCAATCGCTGTGGATACATCCGGAGGTGGTGTGGGAAGTGTTTGTCCACATACTCTTAGTAGTCTGAACAGGAACGTGTCCTGGGATGCATTGAAGGACTGCCTCCTCAGCTGATGTGTTTTGTTTAGAGTACTGGTTGGTATCACAGTAAAGTATTTTGAAGACTGTCAAAAAGTCCAAATTCACCTGAACGATGCTCTTCCTTCACAAATTATTTTGCTTGAGAAGCAGTAGAGTATTTGTTGTAGGAGGAGTATAAATTCAGACAGGTTTAATGCACTTGATGATTCAGTTACTGCTAAAGCATATGTCATGCAGCAGAGCAAATGAAACTAAAAATTTCAAAGTTTTTGCATCACAGTGTCAGTTTATAAAAAATAAAAAATCTCCACCATAGTCTCCTAAGACCCAGCTATGGGTTTTCTGTCCATGTATGTGGACAAGAGTTTCACAGGTCGATTAAAAAACAACAAAAAAACAAAACTGTCCACTGCAAAGGACATTTACCATTTTTTTTTTCGAATGCATCTGAAAAAAACTGTTGCATCATGATGTTTCCAATATAGTTAATTAATTAATAATAATGATAAAAAAAAAAAAAAATCCACTTTCCTGGGTTCAGGAGGTTAAAAGCCACCAGCTGCCCTTGAGGAGTACACTGAACTTGCAAAGGAACTCTGTAAACCCAGCCTGTTTAACTTGAATGAATGGAGTTAGGAGTCTCCCTCGTTATAGACTGAGCATAAATTTCACATGTGACTACTCAAGAAAGAGCTGGAGATCCTCTCTATTGTTAGGTGTGAACAGACACACTTACAGTGGAACATTTGGGTATCTCAGGATGGTTGACAGTGCAATGTGTGTACAGGGCCTTATTGTGTGTGATGGAGTACGCTGCTAACCTCCTATGCCCTACACACATATGTGACAGAACATGGTAACACCTCTCTCCCTCTAGATCACATCTCCCTTGTTGTCCCTACTGGTTCTGTCATGAAGGGGTTGCAGAGTTCACATCTGAAAGGTGGGAAAATCCCAAGTGACACTACATATCACTGAGTAGACCTCTTCAGCATGTGATTGTGTGATGGGTTGCACACTTCCTCATGCATATATTTATCAAAGTGTATCTGTAAGTGTAAACCCCTGACACACACAGTGCATGTGCATTATGGGCATGTGTACCAGTGCTCTTTTCGTTAGCACATGGCCTTTTTCATCATGGATGCTTGCCTGCATGTGATGTTTAGCGCCTGAGTCACACAATGAAAGCCAGTCACTAAGTATCATCTGAGCATCACCACTCATGGATTATACTCATTGCCTATCATTTCTCTTCTTGAAAGTACACTGTTTTTTCACTTTATTTTCTTGCTTATAATAAGTGAAATGTGGATTTGATTTAAATTTCCATGTAAGATTGATTAAGCATTTATAATGGACAGCAGTTCGTCTGCAGCCCATTCATTTTATGTTTCAACATGCTCGTGAATCATGTGATTTATGTTTTCATCTGAGCATCCTGTGGTTGTAGTTGATCAGATGCAAGACCAAGTGCAACAACTGCACCAATGAATTAGTTTTCTTTCTTTTTTGTTTACAAAGTGACAGCAATTCAGGTCTTCGCATTACCTGCTTTACCCTTGGTTCCTACAACCTGATAAGGCCCCAAGGTAGTTTCTGTAATGGGTGTGGTTGGATCAAGCTTCATAATAGATGACTGACAAATGCTTGTATGTCATTACTGATCTATTGCCAAAATTTCACACTGAAATCACAAGTGCTGAAGCATAACTGACTAGTATACCATTCACTTGAGTATTTACTTTCCTTAAATCAGCACAGATTATTTGGCTTGAAAATACTTTTATGCAGTGCATTACACATTGTATACATAGCGCTACATACTTACCACACAAATTTCGGTCTGGTTACTTACCAATTTGGCCAATCCCCTGAATTTAACATTCTTTTTGTGTCCATTATGGTCTTTTGATACACTAAACACTCTATTATAGCTATCTGTCACTTTAATATCAGTTGATGTTTTTTGCTAATCATGTATTTTATAACTTAATTCACAAATTTCTGCTGCAATTTGAGATTATTGATAGAAAATCAACACTGGTTTTCATATATAACAAAAAAAACCCTATACTTAGAAATATAATGTAATTTTGCTCCTAATAGGCAGCAGCTGTCCCCAACTGTGAAGGCTCTCCTAATATCTCTATCTATAGAGACACATCCATAAAAGTCTACTAAACACAAAATGTTTCTATATTAACCTATAGCCTCATTTCACTGCTATCATTAGCCCCTTCACTTGAGGTGTGAACAACCATGGAACAATGCCAAGCATCTGAAACTATGTTCTGAGGAAGACAGTGTACTGCCATGGCATGCTCCTGCTATCTCATGCACCCTCAAGGGGATGGCAATCATGCTCTAAAGCACAAAATGTACCAGAAGTGTGAGAGAGGTGAGAAATGAGTTGAGAGGGAACACAAAATTTACAGAGCAGGAGTGATGATCAAAAGGCAAAAGAAGTATGAGAAACCCGAGACAGATCTGTCTTCCTCAAGGACGCACAGTTAGTGGACACATCAGCTGCTGAAGGGAGGAAGCTCATCACCTATTGGGTAAACGTCAGTACAATCTGAGCTCGTAATCTTCCTCATGTTCCCCACTTGGCTCCAACTTTGCCCTGCCAAGAATCTTCCACTGTTGACAAATGTCTACGGCAAGCTATGTTGAATGTCAATACAACACAGTCCCACGTTCTGATATGGCAACAAACACAGCAGGGAGAATGCGTAGGTTAAAGTAACTGAAGTAGACACTAGAGTCACATGTGACCTGCTGAGTGGACCCATAATAAGTGTTGTTGACATACAGGCAGGTGGGAAAACTCTAGTGTCAGATTTGCTTTGTTCTTTGATTACTGCCTTCTTTGCAAATGAGCAGCACAACTATTAATCAACCAGTAGATCAGTCTTGAATGACAGTCAAACATCAGAATGGGTTGGCAATACAAACTGTTGACCAGCTCCAAGAGAGAGCACTGGGAAAGTGACAGAGGGCATTTTCACACAGCGTACTCGGATCCAGACCGTACTTGGATACACTTCACACCTTTCCCACAGTGCTGTATTCACATGCATGTACTGCAGCCCATATCTGAGTATGAATGGGTGTTAAGGGGCCAAAACAGTAGGTGGCGATGTGGAGGGAATTCTGTCGCTATCCAACAAACGTGGAAGTCAGAAGAAGACAAACTGTTACATCATCAACCGAGCGACTGTTCTGTTCATTTGTCTATAATGGCGGCAGAACAAGCAGTACTGTTTGATCAGTTATTCTGTTTGAGGCAACGTGAAGAAGAACGTCTGTCATTGCCCCTGATATATTTACCTTAAACAATGGTGTTGTCCTTTTGTTGTATGGTGCATTCAAACAATGAATGTTTTCACACCATCTACAGTCTGATGCTAATTAGGTTGCATCCATAATCAGAGTGGTAAACAGACGTAGCGTCTGGTCTGTGATGGGTTTGGTCTGTGATCCAGGCCCAGGCCCGGATGCATTCACACACACCCGTACCGTACTGGAGTCCAGGTGGCCTGTATCCGAGTCCACCCTTCTTATCTGGACTCCAGTAAGGTACTCAAGTACAGGATGTTAGCATTCACATGGATAAAATTAAGTGGACTCGAGTCCATAGCGTACTCCATAAAGATTCAAGTACGCTGCGTGAAAAGACCCAGAGAACCTTTCCTCTGATATAGACAATTCATGGAGATAACATTTAACCTTTACAGAACAAATTATGAAGCAAAAGAAGCTCTGGAATGAAGCTCAAATTTCTTTCAGGTGTGAATATGTGTTAACAGTGAGTGTACAGGGTGTGCTCAGATAACCTTCCTAGGATAAATAAAGATGAAAAATAGACATTAAGCCACAAGGTGGAGAGAAGTTGGCCTAAGGAGTGTCCTGATTTCTAGGGATATCCCTGTCTAGTGTTGAGTAAAGCTTGTTAAACATACAGTAGTTAGGCTGTGACTCACATACTGGTTGCTTTACTAACAATGACACACCATTGTACACTTTGTAGAGCTAATGCAAATCAGTGATGATGAAAGGACAAAGATCAGATCAACTGTCCAAATGTCACAGGGAGCAACACTGTAAGGTAATGATCCAGGATGCAATTTAAAAATATTAAAAGTTGATAAATGAAGATTTTTTTAATAATGGCCAAAATCTCAATCAAAAGCATCAAAGAATTTCCAGAAAGCCAGTCCATTCTTCAAGGCACATACATGGACACCAGTAGCTTTTAGAGCTATGGCTTGACTGCATCAGCTTCCATTATTCATGTCCTCCTCAGCCACTTCAATCCGGCCAAGACCGCTCGCCTTACATGTTACGCATTCATTCAGTGAACCGCTTACTCAAAGACACCGTCAGGAAAAGAGAAGGTTTCCTGCCTTTGGGTGAACACACTAACCTAAACAAACTAAGCTGAATTAGTTTTCAATGAAGTCTGACAGTTTTATCAAATGTGTAAACATGACATTGAAGATTTATGGTGCAGACAAGTATTTAGATTTACATGGTATTTGATGAATTCTTCTAATTCCTTGGGGAAGCTGGATAGTTGCCAAGCTCATTTCAAATTACATTTGCATAACCTTTTAAAAAATGGGTTTGTATTATACGTAACTGGAAATGCATTTATTCACAAAGAGCTGGTGCATATTCAGCCTGCACATGCTGTCATCCAGCTCACACTTTATTCATTAATGTTTGTTAGAGGGAACGGCTGGCCTTTGAAACCTTTCAGTGCTAAACTCCTCCTCTCCTTTGGTAATTCTTACATACTTTTCCTATCAGGTGTCTTTTATTTGTTGCACATGCATACACATACACACACATCTTATTAAAGTTCCCGCTCCTTTTCTCGTAAATACAAATGTAGGGGTTCCCTCTCATCTTGTGCCAAATGAGTGCAGATTAATGGTGGCTGGTAAACACACACACACACACACACACACTCACCACACACACACACACACACATGCCCCTGTATTCACTGACACCTCTGAGCAGTGGGTGAGACCTGTGGTTTAGGGATGACAGATTTTTATGGTGAGAACGAAAACCATTCTGTTTTCCCTTGACGCTGAAGCAAGCCCATACCTGCATGTGTGTGTGTGTAAAATATTTGTTGCGTATGTGCATAACTTTATTGTGTATTTGATCTAGCCGAGTCAATCTATACCTATTATGCAACCCACTATCCTGAAAGGAGCACTTTGTTCATTTGAGCTTGGTTTTGTGAGTTTACACACTGCTGGGGCGTCTGATTATCCTGCGCCTGCCAAAATGAATCGACTAGCCAAACTACAGTCCCTTTGAATGTCATGGCTATATTTATCTAGTGTGAGACACACTGCGTTTCTCTGTCTGTCCCCTTTGAGAATGGGGTCTGGAATGCCACCAACATGAACCAAAACTAGGCCAAGCACAGATGGACTGACTGCTTTATGGGCGTGCCGTCATGTCAGAGGCTGTGATTGTGTTGCATAAAGGACCCCCTGTGCACCACAGCTTGAATTCAGAACATAACAGTGGTATCTTTGGCTGCCATTAAAGACCTAAGATCTAAGCTGAACAGAACTAATTGTATTGGACCAGTCTAGAAAAGAGTAAAAACCAATCAGGAATTAGCCAAAGAGAAGACATGAAGTAATCAGATAATGAAAATGCAGCAAGTTGAGACACTGACAATTTAACACAGTCAAGTATTACCATAAATTTCCCTTTCAAAGTCCTTCCTACCTGATTTTAAGGTCTCTAACAGAGCCAGCTTTCCTTCCTGATGAGTAGCTCCATCATCCTGCATCCTTCTGCCCCATTTATCTGCAGGACTCTTCCCAGGTAAATCTGCACTCATATCATTATGTTCCCATTAAAGCCCCTTGTGTATCCAGGGCAAACAAAAGTAGGCCAAGCAACCCTACTACATTACGGAGGAGACGAGGAATTAAGAAGGAAAAAGACTTTTGGACTGGCTTCATCCTAGAATGACTTATCATTACAATGCAAAACAATTCAAACAATCCGTTGATGAGTTGGGGGTGAATGATCTCAAGTTAGTTATATTTGGATGATCTGAATTCTCTTTGGGAAGCTATTTTTCTTCAGGTAATTGTACATTATGCTGGAGATTATTTACTGTAGCTCATGTAGCTACGTAGAACCAATAAAAACATTTATGGTACAATTTAATTTATTGAGCATGGATGGTAAAAAAGAAAAAACATCTGTCATATTGCATTTCCTCTGTAATTACAAGCTTGTCCGTAATGTTATTTGCCCTCTGCTATCTTTAAATAGCAAATATATTGCTTGGACATTATATGAACTTTAGAAGAACTTATGAGACTGAAGTAAGAGGCATTTCTGCCTCCTTCACTATGTACACTATGTGCACCTGTGTGTTTGTAAATGTGTGTCTACATCTTTGTATTGGCATAAATATACTGTTTTTGACTTTCAGGCTTGACTTTGGAGCCCTCACTGCTGGGCGCTTGTCTGAGGCTGCCTGACATTTACATGTGGTCTATTAATGTTTAAACCAAATATTACTACAACCAAGATCAACAGAAGACAGTGACCATGCCCAGGCGCCGGCAGCCACCAGCCACTCCCCTTCCTTTCTCTCTGTCTCGCTTTGGTATGCCTTCTCTGTCTCTCCCTCTAAGTCTTGTGTTCGCCTGTGTGTGTTTGCATGTGCGAGGATGAAGACAGGCGGCCAATTATGGCCAGAGCGAGGCGGAGCAGGAGTGTCAACATGTAGTAAAGAGCACACAGCCCACTGTCTGGAAAGACTGAGAGAGACAGGAGAAACATGAGGAAAGAGGATATAAAAGGAGACTGACAGAGATTGACAAAGTGAAAGAGGTTCAGTGAAAATGACAAAAAAAAAAAGGCATAGAGACAGTCACAAAAGACAGAAGAGCAAGACAGGCCATGTGCAAAAAAGAAAAAAAAGAGCCAGTAGAGCAAAACACATGACTAAAAAGAAGGAGAATCATTTATCTACTTCCTTTGCCTGGAGGATTTCCGCAAAAGGGCATAAACCACATAGAGAAGGTTTTCATTTCTACCCTACACAGTCAGATTACTGCAAAGGCATAATTTAAGAGAAAAAAGAACCATGTTAAAGCCTCAAAAGGGCATTCGTATTTTCCTTTTTTTCTGGTCACGGTTCACTTCATTTAGCGGGTGGTAAAGAGTTTTGTTTCACATATTGCTTTTTTTGTCCACTGCCTGTTACATTTTACCCACCACCTCCTCCATTGTAATGATTTAGGAGAACAGCAAGAATGATCTTTGGCAAACAAGAAGTTAAGGCCTACGTACTTCTGAAAAATTTTACCTCAGCATCACAAAATTCTCTAAAAATACAGCTTGGTGGTGTTATCTACAGCACTTTATCAAACACTAAAACAGTGGGTCTTTTACCCAACTTTAATGTTGAAACATAACATGCATGCACTTGAAAACCCCCGGCCTGACTTATGAAAATCTGAAAAATATTGACTGTCACTGATATGTTGATTTCCAATATGAAAAATGTTTAAGAC
>JAPTGZ010000005.1:31715695-31732497 GCA_029814645.1 Fowleria isostigma | reverse complement strand
CCACACTTGGAAGCCATTACATCATTATCAGGCTTCTGCAGAGCTGGATAAGGAGCTGATCATTAATTAAATCAGGTATGCTGGAAGAGGGAAATATCTAAAACATGCAGGACACAGGTCTCTAGGACTGGAGTTGCCTACCCCTGTGTTAGATAAACCATAATTTTTACACAGAAGGTACTAAAGAAATAACAAAGAACTTGAAACTAACTCAGAATAACTTTAGGGAAAAAATAGATCTTGTTTTATTTCTTTCTCTGTACCTGTGGCACCTCATTTGACAATACATTTTCACTTTGACACCACTTACCTCTACCAGGCCAACAGTCCTATAATTTAATCAAATACATCTTCCAATGTATTAAAGTGAAAATAACTAAGGGTTCTGCCCTTATTGCTGAATAAGTTTTAACACTTTTGTCCTTGCTCCATGGAAGAAAAAAAAAAAAAAAAAAAACTTCTGCTTTTTCAAGTTTTGTGAAAATTGCTGCAGGGGTTTTTGTGTTGTTCTGCGAGCAATCTCACAATAATCATATAACAATGATAGGTCATAATGATATATCTTCATGGCAGTGATAACAATTTTTTTTACTGATTTGATTCATTCACTGCAACCTGACTGACAATATAGAGGCACGCAATTAAGCACAGTATGTATATGAAGAGAGCTGTCCTTGATTTTGAGGTTACCTATCTCATATCTGCAACTTTAACTCTTCATGCATTTGTACCTGGTTTATTCATGGAGAATTGATTGTATCCTGTGTAGCATTGAAACATGTATGTGGAATTATTTGTTCGCAGTGGTATAAATGAAAAAGCATACCTGACACCCCCCCATGTAAGGCAGCAGGAACATCTCAGGAGAGTTGTTGTGACACTATTTGGCTGGCTGGCAGTGGCCCACATGTGTATGTCTGAGGAAGCATGCCTTTATGTGTGTGGGGGGGACAGCTTTTCTATTTAGGGGAAAGAAATTGCCCGATGCTCCCTTTGGGAAGAGACACGGCAGAGTAAAAGACTTGTTAAATACACAGTAGGTATTTCTAAAAGGCACAGAGAAGCTTTAATAAAACATCCATGGGAAAGCTGTCCTTCTCTGCTTTATTTCTTCATTTGTTCCTCTTTATTTCTATATACCCCTCATCCTTCACCCAGACTCCCCCCCTCTCCTCATGGGGGTCCACAGTTGGATTATCCTGTCTCTCAGAAGACTGCAAAAGGAACCCTGCTGTCTCTGTTGAAGCAAGCTTAAAGGGGGTAGTCAAAAAAATGAGGAAGCGAGTGGGACGTTGTGATCCAATTTTCAGCTTTTTCTTTTCACCAGTGTTTTGTTCCATGCTTGTTTAAACGGGTTCCCAGGAGATGATGTAGCCGTGGTTTGTAAATAATCTCTGTTAGTGTGTGTGTGGTCGTGAGCAGTCTTATGCATGCTCATTCAGTGCATTCTTCCAAACTGATGAATGAAAACTCACACCAGTAAACCAGAGCAGTGCCCTCAATCAAAACGAAGGATCAGTAAAAAAAAAAAGTATGAGCAAGAGAGATTGTCTTCTGAATAAAAACTACCAGGAATTTGACCAGCTCCTACATGACCAGGGTCATCTAAGGGGTTGACCTTACCTTGACCTGTGTCTGTTATAAGTCCCAAAAGTTATGAGCGCAGGAAATATAAGCAGATGAAATAGGATTGAAGCGCTCTAAGCCCATCTATCGCAGAGACCCCCTCTGTTCAGGCTTAGAGGCCGATTATAGCATATGATATTGAATCCTCTTTGGGCTGAGTCTATTGTATGGATACGTGTGCTTGTGTGTAGCTTTAACATAAGCAATCCTGTCTGTCTGTCTGTGTATGTGTGTGTGTATGAGTGTCTGTCTCTGCATGGCGGCAATTCATATGTGTGATGTTTCACCAGCCTGTGTTTGACCTTGTGTTGGGGGGGGCTTTTACCCTCTCGAACGTGGGGTCAGGAGTTCAGCAGGGTGCTAAGTAATGACCTTCAATCAACATCCATCACTCACCGGTGGGATGCATGGCTGCTTCCCCGCTGTCCAGGTAAAGAAGAGTGGGTTAAAGCTTAGCGTCGCTCCTCACTGGCGCGCCTCCATTAGATTAACATAATGTCCTGATTATGCTGTTCGCAGACTTTTGTATGGCAGGGGAAGGTAATAACCAAGCATCTACCACGCAAATTGTTAATGACATCGGCATTTCAAGGTCAGTGGAACAACACGGGAGCAAAAGCCTCTGCCAATTTAAATGCCGCTTCTTGTTTTTGTGACTGCTGTCCTTACCATTGTCCCTCATTTGTTTCCCTTTCCCTGAACCATTAATACTTTCAACAATTCTCATAATAGAGTGACACTGAATGCCAAGAAAAAGTCAAACATTTCATTTCAGACAACACAGGCATCTTGCCACTGTTTAACCATAAACACATAGTACAGGTTGACCTGACTGTATGAAGTGTGTCATTGACTTATCAGTCGCTTGGCAGGAAATACTGGTCACTGTGATTAATGTTAAAACTGATAACTGCTTACTGGTTAGTTCTCTTGTTAAAAGTCCAATGTATATATTTCAGATACTCAATCAGAGTTATTGCATTTTATTATTTTACATTAACAAAAGGGCACTGAAGTAGATCTGTAACAAGCATAGTAAACCTCATAACAACACTCAGTACTTGATTAAACGTTCTTCTGAATTATGTCCAATTCACACCATACAGGAGAACGCAGCCTGTCATATGAGAATCAGATTAGAGCAATGATTTGACTGGCAGATAGGATGATGTAAATTCACAAATTAAAGAAAAGCAATCAAAAATAAATGGTAAATGGTCGGTACTTATATAGCGCTTTTCTGCACATGAATGGCACCCAAAGCGCTTTACAGTACAAGCCTCACATTCACCCATTCACGCACACTCATACACCAGTCGGCGGCCGCTGCCATGCAGGGGCAATTTAGGGATCAGTGTCTTGCACAAGGACTCTTCGACATATGGACAGTTGGAGACAGGATTCGAACCGCTGACCTTCGATCATTGGACGACCCGCTCTCCCAACTGCGCCACAGCCGCCCAAAAATAAAGTTTAGTGTTTAGCCACACTGTACTCCATGAACTGATTCAAGATTCAAAGCATTTATTGTCATGTGTACTGTAAAGAAATAGGTTTTCCTGTACAATGAAAACATAATTTTGCTGTCTGCACTGAATGCCATAAAGAGGTCAAAGTAAGTAAAAAGTACAAGTATAAAAGTTAGATTAACTTAGCCAACACAAGGTGGCATTTAAAAGTGGCATGCAGGAGAAGAAGACAAAATATAAAATATAAACTACTATTACTAGAGAAATATATATTTACATATTTACATAATAGTTAGTTAGTTTATTGTCCCCTTGGGGAAATTTGTTTTCACAAATCTTGGTACACAAACATAGTCATTATTGATTTTGCATCTGGTGTATTGACAAACAGGTACACATATTTGACATAGATGTTACATATACATGGGAGGGACAAGGGGGGGGACACAGGCTAGGTAATTGTGCAAACTGTCAGGGGTAGATGACATACAGCATGTGTAAAAATGATATAAGGTAGATAAGTGTCACAGATGGAGTGTGAGCATAATAAACATTACCAACATACCCTCAGAAATACGCAAAATGTAAATTGTGCAACAGAAAACTGGTAATAGAAACAAAAAAATGTCACAAAAACTGAAAAAGATTGCAAAAAAGTTTTTTATGCTCTCATGATGAGGTGGCTTTTGAGACATTGCGATATAGGAGTACTGTGCAAAAATGTAATGGAAACCCATTTTGTGCATTTTCAGTAGTCATTGGCATGACAAGTCCGGTGTCATGAGAGGTTCAATAACATAACAGTTCATTATATGTAGTCTGGGTCATTTGGAAATTCTGGATCCACAACTGGTTGGTGAATTCTGTACAGTTCTGTCCCAGAACTCTATTACACATCTTTTCTTGGGACGATCAGATGCAGCTGCAGAGTGAAACTGTGAGGTACACATGAACCCCCCCCCTTCTCTGCGAGTAGACAGGACTCACAGATCAGGAGTTAAACACTCTTCAATGGAAACATCTACTAGTAGTAATTATACTTTGTCAAAATTGTATAAATCGCTCTTATTTTGCAGAAAACTGTAATAGAAACCCAGCTACTGACGTTTTTTTGTTGACCATCTGATCTTTGATGTCTCTCTTAATTATTCCAAAAGAAGGTATTTCTGCAGAGTAAAAAGATGAAAAGCAACAGAATTATAAGAGTCTTTAAAACGGCTTGTATTCTCCAATATTTCAGTTACTATCTGTGATTTGATTGCATGTTACATTGAAAATACCAGATAATGTTACACCCTGACTCAGGTGATAATACTGTAACTAATTCATGATGTACTGTGATTAAAAAAAAAAAAAATGAAGATAAAAAAAATGTAGGGTTTTACAATAGCAAAATAACTATAGTGTTGCTCCCTTTAAGACTGTAGTTGAGTTATCAGAGTGACATGAGCAGCCGCACAAATGGACGAGTCTGACTGAGTGGAACCGATCTATAACTGAACCTGACCTCCTCTCTGATGACGAAACAGAAAACAGATATTACTTCATTGCTATAAATATTGTTTTACTGTCAACAGCCCCGGCATTTATGTGTCCTTTCTCTTGTCCTGTATTTTGTTTTCTTTCTTTTTCTTTAACAGTGGTTTGATAGGGTCAACATTTTTTTCTTTGTTCTTTTTAATTTGACTTTTAATGTGTCCTTGATGGCTCCTTATGTACTTTTAAAGGTAACTGTACCCTCACTGCCTGTTTATTTGCAAGCCTGGGTGACAGGGTGGCCTGGAGAGTCAGAGCGTTTTACATACCCAGAGGTTCAGGTTATGCTGGCTGTATGTCAAGACATGCATCAGCACAAACGTTGGGTCATAACTCACTGTCTCAGCTTCCACGAGGCCCAGCTTCTCATCCTCACCTGACCAATCGTATTAAATAATGAGATTATATGAAGGTTAGAGAGGCCAAAATGGGATCATCAGGTCAGAGGTTGGATTTCCATGACAGAACTGTCTTTCTACAATGAATGGACATAAGCAGAAAAGACAAAAGTCGACTTGTAATTTTTTGTGAGCTGTTCTTTGATGAAGTAATTAGGAAAAAAAAAGTGCAAGTTCCAGTTTCTGTTAATGGTTCTGAAACAGCATTTTATCGGTTAGCTTGACAGTTTAATTTTAGTGCTTCAGGGACTTCTGGGAAAAAATACAAAAACAGACAAGATTGAAATGAAAAGCTGATTATATCCTCATCTTTTCATGTGGTGTGGTGGGATGGTGGAGAATTTCCTTCATGCTAACTGAGGTACCCCATGAATTATAGCTAATGTATGGGTGGGTGAAAGGACACATTATCGTTCCTCATACATACTGTGGTTAAAGAGTGGCCTGGTTTTCCATTTCACATAGGGAGACATACACCAGCTGCACCTGTTGCTGGTTTTTGGCCGATGACTGCCAAATGGGGCTCTGGGCATATGGATTTATCATGTTTATATAAGTCTAATATGTCCTTTTGTGTGTGTGCAAGTGATGTTTTCCACACTGTATTATATGTCACTAAAGCCACAAGCTGGCCAGACCCTCATTTACTAGATGCCCATTTTACCTCAAAAAAGAATATAGTCTCAATTATCCATTATTCACTATAGCATCACTGACCTCTGTTTAGCCAATAACAGCCTCTGCAAACTCTGACCCTGTAATAAGAGCGTCCACTCCAACTCATATTAATGCATGTCATGGACCTCAGCAATTTTTAAGTGTTACAAATAGAACAGAGACCATCAAGCTTTTTTTTTTTTTTCCTTTTGTAGAAATGAATCCTTGTTTTATTCCCACATGCAATAAACTTTAATTAGTTTTGATTCTTGGCCCGCTTTCATTAAAAATAAAAGATATGCTATTAAGTGTCACTCCAAAGACTGCACTTTTTTGATTTTTAAGCAGTCAGCGCAGTTCTATTTTTAGACATGACGGCCACAGTATTTTGTATTGCTATTTTTGTCATCAAGCTTTACAGATGCAGTTCAGGTCAAATTATACTCTCAGCTGAATACCTTAAGATGTTTGTCAGTGTATTCATAGCTGGATGTGATAATAATATGCTTTTTCCTCATTAATGAAATCGTTTTCTCAGCACCCCTCTTCCTCCTCAAACAACTCGCCAACCCCCCCACACACACACATATACACACATCCCTCCACCAGCATCATCCCAACCTCTTCGCTCTTCCTTTGTTTCTTGTAATTAAAGCATCCGCTTGGCCTTGTTGGCCCCAAGCCACTTGTCTTTTTGTCTAAGGGGAAGACATGAGAAAGTTGTCACATTCCTCTTCTCCATGGCATGGCCACATTATTATCCACCGTGTGTCGGAACTCTGTCTCACACTCTTTCTTTTTCAGTGTCCACTTTGTCTCTCTCCTCTTTATTTAAGCGATCCCACCCTTCTTTTCATTTGCCGCTCCCACTCTCTTTATTTTTACCCACAGGCCCATCTCAGTGTGGAACAAAGGGAGGAAGTGCTCCTGACATTAGTTGGTAGGATTATTTATATCCTGGCTGTGTTATGTTATTTTAAGCTGTTAGGTTATATTAGTCGTTGTTCAGCCAGATTTGGATCTGAACCACAGGCTGTTACACTGGATGATTGTCGAGGATGCTGCTGTTTGAGAGCACACCTACAATCACACATAAGTAGCTTGGGTAATTCTATGTTTTCACTTCACTAGCTAGCTTGGCAGAGCCTCTCCTCTCCCCTCATAGGAACTTTTTTTATTTTTAGTCCCCTGTACTTTTTAATAGAGTCTGTCTCTGTTGTGTAATGACTGTATTGTGTTCTGTGGCAGCTACTGGACATGAGGTACGACAAACGTACTGTTGGAAAAATGTTTGAGAACCTATGCACAAGCAGACATTTATGCCTTCTTTCAAACCACCCTTACATAAATGATTTTTTTCTAAAGTCAGTGCAATGAGTCTAATCTTCCTACTCCTACTTTCACCATTTAGCCTTTTCCTTGTGCAGCCATGAGTCAAAAATAGACCACCATATTGTCCAACGGTTGTATTTACGTGCAAATTGTCACTTTGCATGAGTGCAAAATGCTTATTATGGATACACAGCATCTATTTGAAATGATTGCAGATTTCATATCCAATGGCTGGTCACTGTCGCTGGTGGCTACAGGATGAGCCTCTCTCTCTCCCTCACTCTTGCTCTCTCTGTGTTCACCAAACCCACAATCCTCCCACACTTGCACTCACTAACTCCCCATCCCTGACTCACAACCAAATTCTGTTTTACCCAAACCAACCCACTGACCTCGGCTTTTCAAATATTCCTGTGATCCACCCATGGTAATCTAGCCAATAACCAGTGTTTTGGTCCAGGCTACCATCAGCTGCATCTGGCCAAATAAGGGAATTAGCCTGTTTTCACTCCTACACTGAGGCACAGGAGTGACATGGCACTGTGGCTTGGAGATTAGGCAAATGTTCCTCTTCTTAAGGACCAGATTTTAAGTCAACAAGCATTCTGGCCCACTCAAATACCTCAAATGACCTCCCTTCTGAATAAGAGTGAAAAATGTTTAGTGAAAATGCATTAAACATGTTTCTGTTTCTTTGTGTTTTTTACATTAATATGTTATTAAGTTGGAGCTGCAAATAGGTTTTGTTTCAAGAAAATAATTGAATGTTGTTGATCAATAGAGTCAGAATAATGTTCATGAGCATCTTATTCACAGACCATGTATTTGAGTTACTTACTTCCAACTAATATAACTCACAATAATTGGTGGTTGTGAGAATAGTATTATTTAAGTTTTAGGTTAAATGCAGAATAAGCCTGTAAATATTTGACTAGAACCACTCAGAATGTAATTAATATTTAATCTAAATGGTTTCTATAATTATTTCTTATTCCTTTTACTATTATGTAAAATTAAATCCATAGGGAGTCTAGATTCTTCAGTGAGAATCTATATTTCAGTGTAGCCTGACCAGTCATCCTGTTTCCTCAGTGACTGAGAAATACTGAGAAAGCGGTTTGGAGTCACGGGGCTTGAATCCAAATATGAAGGTGGGACTAACAGTAAACCAATCACAGATAAGACAGACATGATGCTTTTTTCAGAGAAATTTAAGAATACAGGGTGTAATCTCTAATTCAATCCTTATTTTTAATCAAACATCCAACAACAGTTGTAAAGACATTTTTACACTTGGAACTAAGTTTGACTAAGTATGACTTATTTTGAAAGACCTACCCTCAAGACTTGTGCTTGGCCCGGTAAAAAATAGATTGGGCATAATCCACAGCGAATGAAGCAGTTCCAGACTGTTTTCTCAGTATTGAATACACTGAGGAAATGGGACGGCTGTCCAGGCTAATATCAGTGCATCCAAATGAGGGAATTTACTATGTTTGTGAAAATAAAAAATACAGAGAGCATCATATTTATCAGAAAATATTGGTATTTTTACAATTTAATTTCTTGGAGACTGGCTTGTGAATATCTCATCTCACCCACAATTTATTATTCTTGAAATGACAAGTTTTTACATGAAAATCAGAAGTATTGTACACAAATAAAATGAGCTCACAGTAAATGCTGTTGTGGGAATCTGAGCAAAAAGCTGAAAATAGCCTGTATGACCACAGTATAGACAGCATGCATTGTGCCCACAGTCACGTCGTGTCCATGTAGGATGACTGTGTGAGGTCATGAGAGGCAACAAGGAGACATCTCTCAGCATTAATTCCTGTGACATGACCCAGTGAGACTTTTCACATCACAGTGTCTGTCTGGGTCTGACTTCACAACCAGGGTAACGGGTACAAGACAAGCATTAGAATCCTGATGGATGGAGAATTTTGAAATATTTTTCACTGGATAAACAATACTTTTTTAAAAATTTCTTTTATTTATTTATTTATTTTACCTTTACTCATGTACCATGATCTATTTGCAGACATTCAACATGACAGTATGTAATCTGTGCCACAATCCAAACCCCTAATAATGTTGGCTTTGGTTCAAAAGACCCCTACAGAAGTTTATCCAAACATTGCTCCAACATTCCCTATGTTCCCTTTCCAGGAATTTCCAGAGGTTTGAGGGCCAACATTGCTTACAGCTGCTGGGAGTTAGCAACGGAGAGGCCAAACATAGTGCATCGGGGCTGAGGTGGTGGGGTGGAACCATCCCTAAACTGGGCCCCTGTCCTCCTGGAGCTCCTCTCGCCCATGTTATTGTTTTGACTGAGGTGGAGGGTTGGGGGGTGAGGGGGTTCACATGGGGTAAGTCCCAGCCTATTATGTCTGGCCGTCTTGGAATCTGGGTCATGATTAGACCTCATCTTCTCTGTTCTTTCTCCGCCCATCTCTGCATCTACAGTGGCCGCAGCCAAAAAAGTCTGCTCTTTAATCCCCACTGCCTTTTTCACTCCTCGCCGGCCCCCGATCAATGTGCCACGCCCATTCACCCCTTTACTCGCCTCCCCCACTCTTCTGTCCTCACTCCCTCTCCCCCATTTCTCTCTTCTCTCACCACACCAAATGCCAGGCGTTTATCAGGGATAAGCAGCTGTCCCCTTTGCTCAGGGGAGTTTAAAAAAAAAAAAAAAAAGACAACAGAATGGAGGCAGAAGAAAAGAGAAATAGAGAAGAATTGAGGTAAAAGGGAAGAAAGAAAGGAAAGATGCACACAGAGATGATAGATTTTGCTATTACACAGCCGCTTGTGAATTTTAATATCTAAAGTAAACTAAACTCACCATAGGCATTTTATTGTTTGATACATCTTATCTTAACATGGTGTCAACAAAGAGCTGTAATTACTAAGACTACAAAAGTTGATTAACTTGATATCTTTCATATCAGAAATAGCTTGCCTCCTGAATGCCTGAGATGCAGATTAAAAACTGTGTATATCTGTGTAAACATATAGGGAGTGTCTGCACAATGTCAAGTTGAAGGCTACAGCTTCTGCAAATGCGTCATAGCTCAGCCATTTAGTGAAAACAAAGGCATAACCTCGATAGCTTTGTGTGCTTTGAGCCTTTGGGTCAAAGTATCATAAGGAGCCGACTGCAAATACAACCTTTGTTCAATGAAAGATGGCAAAAACGAAACAGTTAGTAGTGTGACATTTCACGTGACAGCAAAATAGAAGTTATCTTGTGAAGTTAGTTTGCCTGAATACACAAACTGAGATTTTATCTGTGATGTGATAAGGTAGGAAATGAACCACCAGTGACCTTGGTTGCACTGAATTCACCTTCCTAGGTGCCGTTAAAAAATAATCAGAATTTACTCAAACATAAGTGTTATATTTATAGTTTCTGTCTTTATTTCTGTGGCTTTTGATGAAGTTGTTCTCACAAAAACAATCAATGAAATTTGGGAACATTGTGACATTGTTTCTGAAATATTTATGAACAGGTTTTAAACCAGAAAGTAATGATCAGTTCCGTACCGTAGTCTACTGTCTTCATCCGTTTATCCAGGTCCAGGTCACAGGGGCAACAGACTCAGCAGAGACGCCCAGACAGCCCTCTCCCCAGCCACTTCCACTAGCTCTTTGGGGAAATCCTGAGGCGTTCCAAGACCAGCCAAGAGACATAGTCCCTCCAGCGTGTGATTGGCCTCGAGGTCTCCTCTCAGATGGACATGTCTAAAACATCACCCCAGGGAAGTGTCCAGGAGACATCGTCACTAGATACCCATACCACCTCAACTGGCTCCTCTGGACACAGAGGAGCAGCCGCTCTACATGTTCAAGCTCCTCACTCTATCTCTAAGGCTGACCCCACCCACCCTGCGAAGGTAACTCATTTCGGCTGCTTGCACATGAGACCTCATGCCCATAGGTGAGGGTCAGAACACAGATCGGCCGATAAATCGAGAGCTTCACCTTTCGGCTTAGCTCCCACTTCACCACAATGGACCGGTTTAGTGTCCATATCATTGCGGACACTGCCCTGATCTGCCAGTTGATCTCCTGCTCCATCCATCCTACCCTCACTTGTGAACAAGATACTGAGACACTTAAACTCCACCAGAGGCAGGACTTCCTCCCCAACTTGGAGGGGGCACTCTACCCTTTTCTGTTTGAGGGCCATGGCCCCAGACTTGGGAAGATGGTTCCATTCTTAAAACCAGTTTTGAGAATCGTAAATGCACCTTGTTCCGAAAATGGAACCGGTTATAGAATTCAGAACCAAGCCGGGCTCAAAGCTACAAGTCCCGGCTTTGCCCCCATCGGTACACAACTGGAGCTTTATGCACCAGACAGCACTGGCTGTTAAGCATGCTTGTAAATGTGCTAAATACCTAAATACCTGACAGAAAATGACGTTAAATCCACATTTTTGCACATATTTTGGCTTTTAAAGGCTGTGGTCTTAAACTTTTGATCAGCTGATGAACAGCCTATTTCAGTTTGTTTTTTCAAAAAAATTGCTCATTCAAATTTTTCTTTGTCATACTCTCTTTTCTTCTTTTTGCATTTTGAAAATCTGTTTTAAATGTTCTTAAGATCCAACAGAACAAAATATAAATTCCTGCAGTTTTTCAACTGGTCTTAAAATTTTGATCAGGAATGTATTTTATGTTGCTCTCTTTGAATACACTCAAGGAAAGCAGAAACAAACATTTTTTGGACTTTGCTCCTAAGTAATTAAAGTGAATCACCAAAGGTTACAACTGCGTGCAGGAAGCATTTTATCTTTATTGTTCAGGCCTTTGCTGACTGGAATTTAATGAGGGAATCCTGTATATTAGATCAGAAATGCCACACCTTATCTGCAGCCTCCATCACTATGCATCTGATATCAACAAGAGACCGTCTGTCTGTCTGTCAAAGCTTCATTCTTTGCATGCCACCGTATGTGAGTGCGTGCCTGCCACAGCCAGTGGCGACACAGTGGATATCCCTATATTAGTGGCTTGGAACCATGTTACTTTTGACTGCAGCTATTGCATCTTCTGAGGCATCCTGCCATTTGGCGAAGGTGACGTATAATTCAGTTTGAGCGACAGTAACACAAATGAAAAACATACATCAGGGCAGTTGCTTCTGGGTTGTAAATGTTCAGGCTGTGTGTAGAACACACACATGTAATGATACTGCTGATTGTATGACTGTGGTGGAGTGGGTGCAGAGAGCAGCACCATGCATTCTTCCAGCTGTGGACTCTCTGTCCCCAGGGAGAGAAAAGGCTCTGCAGTCTTACCTTTTACCAGGAAACACAGCTTCTGCTTGTCTATTTTTGCTAAGAGGTGTTTTTTTTTTTGTTTTTTTAGTTTTCCAATACATTTTCTTTAGTTGTTCCCTTCAAACAGTCACAAGTTATCACACTGAGCAGAATGTTGGCACAGTCACTGAATTTCACTGTGTATTCATGTGATTTGGAATGGAGGTGGAGAGGAGGTAGGTTGGGATTAAAGTGTTTGCACTGCAACAGAATAATTAAAATGTTCTGCATATCTTGATGGAAATATACACAACCTGACCAAAAAAAGTCAGACACACACACGATCTTTCACTAGATCACCTTCAGCTTTGATTACAGGACACATTCACGATGTCTTTGTTATGCTAAGCAATGCTTATACACTAAATGTTACAACATGTATTTCCATTAAAGACTTGGAGTAATTTTTTTTTGGCCAAGATCTTGGTGATGTTGGAATCCGATTGATGCACTAAGTATTCTCCATTGCATCTTCAATATTCTCAGTGGGATTCGGGTCTGGAATCTATGATGGCCAATCCATGTCTAAAAATGATGCCTCATGCTCAAGGGTCTCATGCAGGTTAAACTCTCCCACCCATAATAGAGTTAATGTTAATGTAACTATGATCTAAATAAATGACATTTACTGTGACTTCACATTGTGGAGCATAAACAATGCCATGGTGAATGTGTCCCATTAAAGGTCATAGTGCTCTAACAAAATATTGTTT
The DNA here is from genome assembly GCA_029814645.1 of Fowleria isostigma. Lineage (NCBI taxonomy): Eukaryota > Metazoa > Chordata > Actinopteri > Kurtiformes > Apogonidae > Fowleria > Fowleria isostigma. The sequence continues at coordinate 31,719,437 of JAPTGZ010000005.1, read as the reverse complement.
GTGTGTCATTTTTTTTGTCACCAGCCAGTGGGTATAAAACAGACCCGTGCATCCCTGTGACCCTATTGAGGATTAAACAGTTCAGAAAATGAATAATTAAGATTGTTTTGTCTTGTTGAGAAACTTTGTGAGAGGAGGCATTGTAGTCAAGATCACCTTAGGTGAGATCAAAACTTAGGAGTTGAGATTGACTTCAGAACAAGTCCAAACACAGTAAAATCATTATGAGGAACAGTTTTTCAAATATCACATAGATTATGACATGACATCACCTTAACAGTGGGATATCAATCATCTGTAAAGTTACCAAACTCCTAAGTGAGGTAGGTGTATATTTTTCTCAAGCTTCCAGTCTGTCAATTCAAGAGCCAATAGAACATTTTACATGTCAGTGAAATGTTTGAATTATTATTATTATTTAATTTTTATTTTTAATATACCATACCAATGATGCACTTCTTGCAGATGTGGTTTTAACCTGTCTTGAAATCAAATCCACAGTTCTTTTTGTCTAAGCCTAACCCAAGACCAGGTAAATGTTTCAAGATCAGGGGAACATCTGGTCCTTCAATAAATGGTAAATGGTCAGTTCTTACATATTGCTTTTCCACACTTTCATGGTGGCCAAAGCGCTTTACATTACAAGCCTCACATTCACCTATTCACGCACACACTCATACACCAGTGGGCAGCTGCTGTCATTCAAGGCACTACTAGGCACCATTGGGAGCAATTTCGGGTTCAGTGTCTTGCCCAAGGACACTTCGACATGTGGACAGTTGGAGGTAATCTTGAGACCAATGTCAAGGACTATAACATTGTATGAGTAATTTCCAGATGAAATTCGAATATAAAATTCCATTTATATGCTTTGTCAATTATATTCGGTCAATTATATTCTGCTGCATGTTTCCAGTAGTATAGTATAGAATTTCTATATGGGAATCTTTGATACGAGTACTTTTTAAACCATTTTTCTTTTTTTTAAACATTAATATTTTCAGGGATACTCAGCTGACCCAAAACCCGACAGTGTTTCACAGGCAGCTCAACATAAGTTCTGCAGGATTCAGTCTGATAATATTAATTTAACCATCAAATCAAACTGTAAAATCCTTCTCTGTTCATCCATAATCGAATTCCCTGTAGGATTATGTGGGCACATCCGGCATGTAATTGGATATCTGACATTATCTGCAGAGGTTAGAGGTTGGCCCGGGCACCTTAACCAATGACAGAACATCAGCTGATAGCTGTAAAGGACAATCAACCCTTCTGGACCAATTAGATGCAGGTTGGAAGATAAGACATGGAGGGCAGTCAGTATCACTGAGTTGTTATCTTTAACTGACACTGAGCAAACACAGAGATGAAGGGAAACACACTATCAAATTAGGCTGGATGGCCCGCTCAACTGAAATAAAATATGCACACCAAGAACTTGTATGTGTAGAAGAAATGCAATCTTGGAAATGAAGTACTATATGAATTCATGTATAAGGCATTTTTATCTGCTACAAATTAGGTAAATCTGTAGTATAGTTTAGTTACTGATTGTCACAGACTGATGATATTTGATTATACATTCTAAACCTAAATTGAAACTCAGTCCAAAGTTATTAACCTAATGTTGTCTCTAACGTGACTTTAACTACACAGCCAACCTAAAACTTGTGCACTTTGAAAGTAAATACTAGCTGCTTGCTGCCTAAATTACACATCCAAATGCAAACTCTCTCCAATACACACCTTTTAATCATTTCAATCACGGTCTAATCATCTAATCGCCATTACTGTGAGTGAACAGGAGAACTAATAGGGACAAGAGTTGGTGTGTTCGGCAACAGATGCCGCCCAGTTGTTGTTTTTACCTTCCTATGCTCATTTCCATAATTCATCCGCTGACTTATTAAGAAGATAATCCCCTTGTTACACAGTCACCACTGCAGAATTCATCACAATGTGTATGTGTGTTGAGATGAAAAGGGTGGGGTCAGTTCTGAACCCAGATGAACCCTGACCCCCCCCCATGCCTCTCCTCCTCCTCCATTCCTCTTGCGTCGGTTGCTTGCGGATGCTAATGATTAATTGCTTATTTGCTTGGACGGGGGTTGATTGGCGTGTGTGCGGAGTAGACTTGACGAGCTGCCAAAGCTGTCAGACAGGGCTTGATGCAGACCAACACAGAGACGGGAGAGGAAGGGAGGGATGGTAAAGAGTAGGCAAGATCAGAGCAAACTCAACTCATTAATACCCCAACTCACATTTCATTGTGTATATAGTGCATACCATGTGCACAAATCTCCATACAATTCATTAGCAGTAATTTGTCTAGTATAATTGCATGAATACACTCACAGCAAATGCACATATACAAATGGTCATGGTGATTACAACACATAGCAAATCCTCATGCGTATCATCAAGTGTACACATATGCTTCATTTGCTTGCATGCACACACATACTGAATGACATTGTTCTGGCAATCATGTGAGTAAGGCAGCAAAGTACTCAATTTTAATCATCATTAGAAGCAGAACTGACGGTCATCATGGATCACTACCTATCAAATTTGAGACCATCTAGAAATGATTTATTGCCTACAACAGCATAATGAAAGAACAATCATGGGAAGGTTGATTACAAACTGCATTTCCTTCATTTGACATATGTTTTCTCAACATTCAAAACATTATTTGGATTGTTTTTTAAATTAAATTAATGTGTCCATAGTCAGATTTTCTATTCATAAAAATATCTAATGTTCAGACCACCGCACATGTGATGTGTGTTTAGCTAATGTTTGACCCCATTCATATGAGACTACTGTCAAAAGTTGTGCCCTTTCTCAGGCCCCATTCACACTATTATGAATAATTTGCAAAACCTACATTTTCCACTGCATTTGGGTCTCTCATCCATAAACAGCCTTTAGAAATATAGATTTTTAAAAATGTTTTCCAAAGTAAAGATTTTCCTAAAGTGCAGCTTATGTATATTCATATAGACAAGTACAACGTTGGGTGTCGTTAAAACTTCAAAACATCCAGGGCTTAAGGCGAGACACAGCAGGCAAAAACATTGATTTTTCATGCAGTGGTCAATTTTGAGATTTTGGGCAATTTTACTCCTTCAGTGTGTGTTCTTTCAAGCTGTTATACAGAAAACATTGAACACATACATTAATAGGTTTATTTTGTTGCATTTTGTTTGCTTGTGGTAGTAAGTTTCTCCCAAATTTACCAAGAAGTTAGCCTTCCAATGCGCTGAGTTTTGTCTGTTTACTGAACTCTACATGACCGGTATCTCCTATACGCACCAAAATTTCCTGTTATACACTTTCAAGTATTCTGAAGATATTTACAGAGAGATTAGTTAATAAATCATTCCTGGCCTGATTTATGTAACATTTAAGCAAAAAAATATAAACATTTATGGACAGTATATTCTGATTTCTGAGATAATGAAAGCGAATATCCTGAAATCCCTCTGACATTTTTTCTTTCATCTTGTGTTTGAATGAAAAAAAGAATTTGCAACTGGCTTTATCATATTTTCAGATCTAGCTAATGAAAATATATGCAAAATTGCACATATTTAATGAGATAATCCCTAATTTTTATAATTTAACTTAAAAATTTCAAAACTTATAATACGTTTTTCATACTTGTGCAAGTAATCAACTGAGAAAGTTTCATGGTGATATCCAATATTAGTCTATTCACCTGTAGTGTCTCACC
>JAPTGZ010000005.1:31634986-31645434 GCA_029814645.1 Fowleria isostigma | reverse complement strand
TCTCTCTACGACCATCCCCACATTGTCCAGAGCTCTTCCAACCACTGAACCGGCTTTCTTAATAAGCTTGTCCAGCCACCTCCTGTCCAAATAAAGTATGACGCTCAAAAAGTCCTTTACAGTTAGTGACACTCATTGTTACTACCGTGGAGTTTATCAAGATCACCAATCACCATGTCATATTGTGTATTAGTTGTTCATCAGTATCAAGATCTATATGTAAAAATGACAAAGTTGTTTTTCCCCATTGTTTTGTGCTCAATTATTTCTGCGACCATACAATAGAAGTGTGGTGCTTTGTTGACTCTGTGACGTTGCCAAGCAACCAATGGAGTCTCCAAGCCAGTCACTTAAAGTCAGTGCAGCAAAAGCTACTGTATATTACTTTTGTGTAAATACACAGTACTATGTTTCTGGACACATTGCACAAGCTGTGAATACCTATTACTTCCTGAAAGCTTCCTTACCAGTACGTGACCTTGGTAACCAGGGCGTCTCACCTGCACCTGCAACACCACAGATTATACTGGCATAAGTGCAATACTATAGTAATAAGAAAAGTTATGCATAAACTGAATAACCTGAAAGCATATTCTCCAAGCAAAACTATAAAATTTTAACTAGAATATGTAAATGAGCATTGTGACATAGATCATCCTATAAGTAGGCTGTTCTCTGGACCAATGAAACAAACATCTATCACCTGTTGGATTGTCATATCTGTACAGTAATGTATGGGAGGGTGGTGAAAAAGGTAAAATATGGAGGATAATATTGTAAGAAATGATGATAAATCACTGAAGAAAGGTTAAATAGGGAGAAAAATTCAGTTGGAAACTGACACAAAAGTAGCACTGGGTCTTAATTGGTTAAAAGCAAGGATGCCCACAAATGTAACTGCGTTTGATGAGCTGTTCTGGAAGAATGGGACAAATTCCCTACCTACTGGTGTTTGCCCTGAGCATCTGATTCATGCAGTTTAATTGTATGTACACATTTGACCCACTGAGAATAATAAATAAAGGATGTTTAAATGTGTATTTAGCCAAGCTGACAGTAAACATCTGACTTCAACTGTAAATGGGCACACCAGCATGAAAAAAAAAAGAAGATGTCAGATTTGTTTTGTAGACCTTGTTTGTGTCAGATATTTTTCAGGCTGTGTTCAATGCCCTCAAGTTTGGCAAAAACAGAGCCAAAAAAATAAAACCAGTTGTGTCTTCTTGTGGTTGCAGTCTGTCTGGAGATCCACATCAACACGCTCAGGTAAAACCCAACACATTGACTTGAAAGAAAGGTTGTGTGTACAGCACATGAATATGGATGCAGTTTCATCTTATTTATTTACTTAATTACCCATGGCAATTTAAAAACACATTTTTATTTGACATTTCTCAGTAGCTTGTGCAGCAGAAGGAAAATCTGATATGCACTAGAACATACTTGAGTAGAAGACAAAATAAGCCATAATCTGAGAAACATCAAGACTTCCTCAACATGAATGGCCTTCCTCATTTTGTCCCTATTGTACAAGAGGTGATGATCTTATATTTTCTGCCCATGTGATGTGTCTGGATGAAACACAGAACATTCCAGCACTCTGTGTACCCAGTATCCCCCAGGTTTGCTCTGTCAGCCGGGTAATTATGTAATACAAGTGAACTGCTTTATTTGGAGTGTGTGTTGCAGTCGTTTCACTTTGTTACTATTATATGATAATCGGTCACACTCTCCGTCCTTTCCTGTTTTCTCTTGGTGTGTCTGTGTGTTTTAGCATTTCTGTGTTGGTGCAAATGGTCATAGTTTTTTTGCTTTATTAGGCACTAACACATAATAATCATCTTCTGAGTTCATCTCATCCATCTGCAGCCAAAGAAACCAGCCTTGTTTGCAATGTGCTGTGTTTTTTGGGAGGTTGTGTAACTTCGTTAAGACCGGGGCTCTGCATGTGGGAAATGTGTCAGAGCATACACAGTTATATGATTGGATATCAGAGCACACTCCCCTCATCACACAGCCCCTCCTCTGCATCCAAAACGGGAATGCTCAGACGCCTGAGTGTGGTAGCCATAGCAACTGTTACTTCAGGAGGGTAGCCTCATGTAAATATCCCCTTCCTCCTCTTTACCACCTCTCCTTCTTAGCCTTCTGTTATGGTCTCTTGGCTTCTTTCCCTCTTTTTTTTTCCATCCTTCTCTATGGTTGTTTGTGTTTTTCTCCTTTTTTAGCATGTCTGTCTGCTTTGGTCTCTATCTCCTTGACAAGAAGGAAAACCTCCTTTTTAGGACTGATACACATCATATGGACATGTGATGCTTGAGAGGAATCGACCTGATATGACATATGCAGCTTTTCTAAAGACAGAAAACACACACACACTTAACTAAGCTTCTCACCAGCTATCACTCATGAACCTCCTTTTTAGTCCTTAAATCAAATAAAAATATTTTTCTATCCTGTGTCAAGAGTGACTGGAGCCATTTACCTCGTTCTGTGTAGACTTCATGTTTTAGTAACTGCCCTTTTTTGGTTACACATTGATATACACACTTGGAGACAGGCTATAACTCGGGAAAACTACAAACATTATGCTAAAATATAGGACCACCTACTTTTTTCTGATATATTACAGGCAGCATCAGTATTTCCATGTCCTATTAAAGGTCGTTTATTATTTTCACCCATTAAATCCACTTTAGGTGAAGATATAGAGGACATCACACATCAGGATTATGGTTATTAGGGTCTCATCTAATAAATCACTGGTATTTTTTCTGCCAGATGATATCTTTTATACATAGATTTTTCAGAAACATACATCACACACTCTCCACGTCATTTTTCCTGTAAAGCAGATGTGTATATGTGTTGTCATGGATTATCAGTGAAATGTTACAGGCTGATTCTTGGAAATCTCAGCACCAGTGCGCCTGTTTCCTGATTACTGAATGGTCATCACGCTCCGTCCCGACTGACCGTGAGTCACTCCTTCCGACACTTTCACCCGTCCTCCCCTCATTCTCCACCTCCTCTCCTCCTCAGTGCCTCGTCTCATCACAACTCAGTAGTAACAGAGGTGGAAAATAGATTGCTGGGGGGAAAAGAGGGAGTAGGAGTTGAGTGATGATGCTGGTAGAAGTGTGTGAGTGTTTGCGTTACAAGTCGGGAGGGGTAGAGGGAGAGCCTTGCTGTTGAGCATGCTCACACAACTCCTATGAGTGTGTGTCTGGGGGGGGGTGTCATCACACACCCCAAACTCCTGTGCAGAAAGAATACTGCAGAATACCTAGACACTGAGGGGATCTCTCATCTTTTTTACATGTAGACACATTTAAATATGGTCAATTGCCCAATCAATTCTCCAAAACAAGAGCAAAACACTCAGTTAAGAGGTTATGACGACTGAAAAATGATTAGTATGTTTGGAAGTTGAGGCAATTTTGCTTAATTTTGTGAAAAGGAAAGGAGGAAGAAGGGATGATGCAGAGGAGGAGCGGCAAGAGAAGAAGAGAGGTGTGGGGATGGAGAGGGGGGGAAACCTGCAGTGCAACACAGTCTGAATTATTCATCGACGTCTGAGTGGGTCGCTTCAGACAGAGAGACAGAGAGAAAGACAAAGAGAGAGTAAGAGTGAGTGGAGAGCAAAAGAAAGAGGACAAGAGGATGAGGTGGGAAGGAAGGAAGGAAAAGAGGAAATCATAGGAGGAGGAAGAGAGTGAAATTAGAAAGGGAGGGAAGGATGTACGGGAAGACAGGGATGAGAGAAGATGCAAAAGGAAGGAAAAGATGAGACAGGAGGAAAGAGGGAGGGATGGCGCAGTAGTCTGAACTCTGTGTTCCCGACACTCGAGTCACGTTTGCACTGTCTGCTTCCTTCCCCCAGCCACACACACACACACACAAAACTGGCACTGTCATACGCATGTTAAAACCAAAATGTACACAAATACACACTGCTGACATGCAGCCATGCACCACCACACACAGCATATATACACACACACACACACTCATGCATACACTTACTCTTACATGCTGCTGATATATTTTAAGACAAAAAAGAGCAAAGATATACACATTCAAGTTTCTATATTTATGTGAGGTTATGATGATACTCACCCATAAACATATATGTGCACACATACACAGACACACACACACAAAATGCAGTCTTACACTGTACATCACAAGCAGACATCAGTAACAAACAGCTTCACAGACATCAAGCATCTCCGTCGGAGGCAGACCCGACAGCCTCAAAAAAGAGGATGCATCAAATGGTTTCATTCACTAACACACACAAACGCATGCATGCACATTCAGACAGAGGGTAAAGTACACATTCCATGTGGGAGGATCTGAAATATACTGCCAAGAGATAGAGAGGGAGAGAGAGAGACAGACAGCGGGGGAGAGACTGAGGGGATGAGAGACAGAGAGGTCAAATGAGGAGATGGAGGGAACTGCAAGAATAAAAGGCACGGGGACACACATACACTCATGAAATGTCAAAAGCATGCAAAGAACAAAGCTGCCGTATATATTCTACAGGATACTCATAATATCTACAATATTCTAAAGGACAAATCGTGGAGGGGTAGTGGGTGGTCATTGGAATTTCTAGCCTGAAAACACTTTCAAATGCTACATGATTTCAACAACAGATTAATTTTATTTAATGCTTTAAATATGGCAAGCTTTTTAATGTATAGTAACCCATACAATCCCTCAAGCACATGTGGCACAGAATGTACAGACAATAAATCAGCCCTGAAGTCTGTCTGTGTATGAGAGAGCGATGTGCTTTGCATTCAGACAGACAGAAATACTCAGAGATCATTTGAGGAGAAGGAAACAGACTTGCGGGGAGGGGGGGGCTGAGAAAAAATTTTGTGCAAGAAAGCGAGAGTTGATGGTTGTAGAGGGAGGGATGTGGGAGAGGAGATAGACAGAACTGCTGCAGTGTGAACTCTTTGTCCCTGGCGCATCTCTCTCACACACAGAGGCACACCAAAATAGATATAGCATGCAGAGGGAACGTCGCATTAATGCCAAGCACAGAGCTAGACAGTGATACTCCAACTCCAGACACATACTGCATTGCAGACAGACACCTCCACACAGCCTCACACATGTCAAGGTTTAATGGTTACACTCACACCATCTCCTCCAGTTCCGACTTGTATTTATTCACGCGACACTTAACATGTACTTCAGGACTTCTTTCTCTAAACTTATTCAGATGCACGGCTACTTGAACCGCTGACCCAATGTACAAGCTAAACCTACAGTCCACTGCTCCAATTGTGCACCACACCAAACCACATAAATGTAAAAGCAAGGTCATGTCGGTAACCTCATAATAATTTACACGCTTTTATCTGACAGTCTATTGAGCACAACTGAAGTCATTTTTACTATTCGATTGTGGCACATGACCGCTTCATAACTGAAAGTATTCAGGATGGAATTCCTATACACCCTCCACGTATAAAGCAAGGAGGTGCATCAAGGACGTTTAACAAAGATTATGATGTATGAGCACACAGAAAGGGAAAAACATACAGATAAATGGTAAATGGTCAGTATTTATATAGCGCTTTTCTGCACATAAATGGTACCCAAAGCGTTTTACAATACAAGCCTCACATTCATCCATTCATGCACACACTCACATACTAGTGAGCGGCTGCTGCCATGCAAGGCACTTCCAGGCCTCACTGGGAGCAATTTAGGGTTCGGTGTCTTGCTCAAGGACACTTCGACATATGGACGGAGGAGGCAGAATTTGAACCGCCAACCTTCGATCATTGGACGACCTGCTTTACCAACTGCACCATAGCTGCCCATACACACACTAAAGGCAGTGAAACAGAGGTAAGTACCAGACATATTTTGCATCAGAGATTAGATTTGGTTCTGCTAAGCAAGAAGTACAGAGGAAATGACAGTTCAGTTTCTTTTATGTAACATGCTTTCATTTAAGTTCAGTTTAGTCCAAGAGCCAAAGGGCACTCTGTAAAGCATATACCTTCAACAGGATTCCATGTGTAAAATGTAGGTTACACCCTTTTTTTAATCTTCTTAAATCATCTTCTCTGCTTCATAAGCGTCATGATAATTGATGCTATAACTGTGGCATTTTCCTGATGATAGCACTTACATTACCTCTGTGGTGGAAAATAATATCAGCAATATGTAAAGGTAGCCATGCCTAAATATGTCATGTTCACATCAATACAGACATGCAAAAAAAAAAACCCTGTCCTTCTTAAGTGAAGTTTTTTGTATGTAGTTTTTGTATGATAAAAGAGAAGATAGGGGGAAAAAAGAGATTAGAAAACAATGGTGTCACACCCCACCCTACCCATACCTATTGTTGCTTTGCATAAAGAATATAAACCTGAAATATCAAATACTGGTCATTTAGGTGTATGAATTGTTGAATGACCTGCAGTCAATCACAGTCAGCATGGGGCTGAAGAAGGCAACTAAAAACTTTTAACTTGAATGTGTTGTTTTGATTCAGCTTTGTGACACTAAAGCCTTGCATGTGCAACATCCAATGTTATCTGAAGGTCAGCAGTGTGGTTTGTCTGAGGATTTGTAGCTGTTTGTGTTTCCTGGTGTATGCAGAAATATTTTGTAAAGCCACAATTGTGTGTATAGATATTTTTTTTTAAAATGGAGAGAGGAAGAATATCTGCTCACATTAACATCTGTCACATGCAGACAACTGTACTGCAATGTCTGAATACACTTAGGACATATTTCAGAAGGTATTTGACCCCCGTCAGCCATAGGAACACATCCTGGCCTACCTACTCAGTGAAACTCAGTTTGCCAATTAACCCTTCGCTAAGTCCCGCCCTAGTGCCATCACTGATCAATCATACATTAGTAACGGTAACTAAGAGAGGAGTGCCTGGTAAGCATTCACTTCTGGAGGAAAATGCCTAAGTGGTGCACGTGGGGGACTTGCAAGTCCACTGAAAGATATCCAGAACGTTTGGGTGATGTTGCATTTTTCACCTTCCCAAAACCAAAAACACTGCTGGAGAGAGGTTGAACGTGGATTAAACCATGTGGAAGACCTCACTCAGAGCTACTGTGTAACTACTATGTGTTCAAAGGTAAGATGCTAACGCTAACTAGCACATAGTTGGTAGCTACAGGACCGCAGTACAGGGGTGACTAACTAGGGTTGCCAACTCCCTGAAAAAAAAATAAGGGACACCTTGTTGTTAGGGCCGGCTGACCCTATTGCCTTCACTCCTCCTGGGGTGGTGAATTTATTTTTGCCTTTTTTGTGTGTGTAAAACAATTTTTTAACTTTTTTACTAAAACCTGAATTTAATTAGATACATATTTTTGAGAGCTATGGATACATGGAAAACTATTTATTGTTTAACAATGTATTTTTTTGTGCAAAATGACAAAATTAACAGAATAAAATAAATATATTTCTTAGACCTATCCTGTTGAAGTCCAATGAATAAAACAGTTTTTTTAACAGAACTCTGTCTGGCTTAACTTAAAGTACAACAAAATAATTCAGCCCCTATAATACCATATAAAATAATAGAAAAGAGAAAGCAGAACATTCTTGTAATAGTGCACATTTAGTGCAATAACAAAAGTGCAAACAGAAAGTCTGTGGAAGAGGGGGAGGTAGTAAGACTCGGTATGTACAGGGAACTCTCTCTCCCCTGCTCATATGAATGATCCTACCGCCGGTCTGTCATTTCATTCCCCATTAGAGTAAATCAGTTTGACTTTTTTGTGTGTGTGCAATGACTTTGCACACATTTTACTACATGCAAATCTGTAGTACATCTGACCCTTTGCCTCAAAGGTCATGACTGTACAGCTGTAGCAAAAAATAATAATTATAAAACCAAAACTGAACTCAAAAGCTCACTGTTACATCACATTTAAATATTTTATTTCTTCCATTTGTATTTGGTCTGAGCTCTAGCTGCAGCAGTAGTTGCTTGTCTTTCAGCTTTGCAGAGTAAAACTCTGAGACATTTCATAATTGAGAGGATATAGAGCTCACTTCTAATGAGGACAAAGGATACACCAGCCTGGATCTTGGAGGTCAGCTGACTGAAGATCAACCATCCTACTCTGTGCTATTCCCACAAAACTGCTCCAGGCCTGCACTGCTGACAGTGTCCAACTCCAACACCCGAAAACCGGTGTCGTCCGTGTTACCCATGCCGATTTGTTGTCAATTCTTGTTATCCAGTATCTTGCTCGTGCACTACCTTGATCAATAAGATGAGCCCAATTCTTTATTGTCACATCCTGTATGTGTGCTCTGTCAGCTCATTGGTCACTGAGCAGGAGAAGGGCGGGACTAAATTTACTCTACATTTTAATTTAAAGTGGCCTGTCTGTCATTATTTCCGTTTACATTTTACAGACTATTTTTGATTCTCACGGTAATACGGGACAAAGTGCGTCCCTTTTCAGCACCATACAGGACACGTACTTTTGATTCTAAATACAGGACGATTCCATTTTTCATGGGAAGGTTGGCAACCCTATGACTAACCCTTGTCCTCCAGGGCTACTACCCTGCATGTTTTAGATGTTTTGCTCTTCCACACACCTGACGGTTATTATCAGGCTTCTGCAGAGTCTGATCATTTGAATCAGGTGTGTTGAAGAGGGATACATCTAAAACATGCAGGGTAGTAGATCTGCAGGACCAGGGTTGGTCACCTCTGCCGTAGTAGAATATCGATTTAAAGTTAGTAATGCTTCAACATTGAGTTAGGTAGTTGTGTACCACTGGAGGCTAAACTCACAATGTGGGAACAATTTCCTGCTGTGCTATAAACAGATGGAAAACATAACTTTTAGCAATGGGCTACAACATATCAGATGCTGAAAACTATAGGACAGAGATGACCAACCCTGGTCCTGGAGATCTGCTATCCTGCATGCTTTAGATGGTTACCTCTTCCAGCACACCTGACATTTGTTATAGGCCTCTGCAGAGCTTGATGATAAGCTTATCATTTGAATCAAATGTGCTGGCATATATCTGAAATATGTAGAATAGTAGCTCTCCAGGACCAGGGTTGGTGACCCCTGCTTATAGGAAGTCATAATCAAATTTTAACCAAATGTTAGCTATAAAATAATATATTGACTTACCTTGTGATGCAAGAATACTATTGTTCCTTTATATGTCTGTGCTGTACATGAATTGTCAAGATGCTGAGAAATCCATCTTTACATGCCAGCAGGAATGAACTGCAAGAGAAAGCTTGCCAAACCTAGCACCTATAACCTTGGAGGGTGGGACTTAGTGAAGGGTCAATGTGTTTTAAAGAAATTTGAATTTTCAAAAAAAAAAAACACAAATATATATTTACAAGTGTTTCATATGTGGAAGGTTGGCTTACCATTTCTGACTGACACTCAGTGATAATGAAGAATATCCACAACACACACTGAAATGCACAATAATGTTTTAATGATTCAATTCAACTACTCAACTACAAATAAGCTATGACGTATTTGCTTATTTACAATACATAACATGAAGGTCAGATCAAATTAAAAATGTTCATTCAAGATACACTTGGAGATGCTTTCTGATGGAAGACATGAACAGACACACTTGTAGGTGGCCAAATGTGTTCAAATATCAGAAAATACAGTATGTTGATGCAAGGTCTGAATAGGACCTAAATGCCTTAAATGTCTGAAGGTTTTCCTTTATTTGACACTTAACTGTCTAATTTCTTATTTATCAGAAAAGTGAACACTTCTTTTGAAACAAGTTAATATTCCTAACATTAGTGCTTTAAAATTTACTTGTCATATTTTTTGCCTACATTGAGTGATAGCAATGCCCTGCAACTCCTCTGTCACAGCCATGCACACTGGTGACACTTCACTGGTGTTGTGATCAGGATTCCACTTCTCTGTCTCTTTTCCCATCTATCATTCCCTCTATCTTTTTTTCACCCCCTTCAGCCAAATCCCTCCTTCAGCCCCATTTCATCCCATGTTTTACTTCTCAGGCTGTCATTTCTAATAAAAATTTGTACTTGAATGAGGTCAGCTTGTTAGGCAAAGGTTGAGTATGATGAATAGCACTCCAAATTGTGGGGGAAAAAAAATGCTTGACAGTCCTGTGTGTGCATGTTAGTATGTGTTAGCACCCATTTGTGAACTTAAAGTGTCTGTGACACGCGGTCACGTCAAACACATAATATGAAATAAAAACATTATTAGAATTAATTTCTGGGTCGAAAAAAAATATATCTTCAACTATTTATGCTTGCGAACACATTTTGACACATTTTTGAACTTCTCAAATTGAGACGGCAGATAGCCACCCTCAAACCAGAAGTGACGAAACAGAGGAAGAGCCACATTGTTTTCATTTGGAGTTAGGCAGGTGTTTCATATCGATCGTTCGCTAT
>JAPTGZ010000005.1:31550478-31564877 GCA_029814645.1 Fowleria isostigma | reverse complement strand
GCTAGTGGCCGATCAAAACAGACTTATTAATGAGAGGGGCCGGTGAGTGTGCGGGAGGGCCGGCCCAAAATATGTCTATGGTACGGCGGCCCACCGGGAACATGCCCAAAATTACAGTTTTCCAGTACATACTCACGGTGTTGATATGCCAGACTACATGATCACCACTAGATGGCAGTGGTTTACAGTCTACATTTTGCTCCCTGAAAAAGAGTCGGTGTGTAAAATCTTTAGATCCACCGCCCACCTCGCTTATCCCAGCACAAAGAAGTCCCCGTACATTTGATCCACTAGTCTTTGTCAGTCACTGTCACTGAACTGGTAAAACTGTGGCCTCTACAGAGAGCAGTGTGCTTTCTGAAGCCTGCAGGATGAAGCTGCAACTATAACTGCAGGATTCCTGACAGACCTGTAGGTGTGGAAGATGTGATAATTTGGCTCTCATTAAAGATGTGGGACAAATAAGAGCACAGACATAATACTAGTCATGAAATAGAGAAGTGTGCAGAAGCTCTCTGCTGGGCTGCTGATAGAGGAGGTGGTGGTTAATGTTTTTTGTGTGTGTTTCCTTGCAGGATGCCCAGATTGAAAGGGAGAAGCACGTGTATAACATCACAGGAGGATGCACCGCTCTCACTGTGGTTTACCTGCTTGGAAAACTATATGTTGGCAACGCAGGCGACAGCAGGTGTGTGTTCTTGTGTCTCATCCATTAAATGAAAAGGGCCATAAAGCTGAGGGATAATTACACGGCAGGGACCCCAGAGACCCAAAGATATACGCTCACAGCACATCAGCAAGCTGCAGCGGCAAATGGAGCTGTTCTGTTGGATGTAAGAGACTGTTTACAAGTCCTTTTTTCCCCTTTTGTCCTCTTTACAGGGCTATTATTATTAGAAACAATGAGATCATTCCAATGTCAACAGAGTTCACACCAGAGTCAGAGCGACAGCGACTACAGTTCCTGGTAAGAGAGCTTTGGGTTTTATTCATCTGAAATATTTCCATCCATTTCCTATATAGAGAGGTTTGCAGCAGAAAAAATCCGCCAACGAGACACTGGTCAACAAGTTTGCCAGCTGGCATTAGCTTTTATTGTAAGAAACAACAAACAATGAATCAAATTCTTGAAAGTCCAAGGTTTCCTTAGATTTTACGCATAAATTGATTTCATATGTAACAAGACAACAAAAATGTGTTTGACAGAAACAACAGTGTCATTTCTCTTTTTTTTTCTACCAGTGAGTGCAATTACACCTAAAATAATGTCAGTTACTCACTGAGCAACCAAAAACACCCTTTTTAAAAAAAATAATTAATGATAGTTATCTTATTTTTCAACATTCTGAGTATTGTAGCTTGTCTAATGTGAGGATGAAACTGATGACTTTCTTAATTGTATTAATAGTAAGCGGAGTCTTTTGGAGTTTAGAGTAAGAAATCTACGACTCACCTTTGGTTGAAGGAACTTTTGAATAGAATTTGTCATTATTTTTAGCCGTTGAACAGTTAGTAATTTGTTTTTAAAAAAAAACAAAAACACAAAATCAACAATAGTTTAAAAGTAAAATGCCTCCATAGTACAAATATTGAAAATGTACCCAATATGTAGCTAATAAAGAAAAGTAAAGTCAAACATGCTGGTTGACTTGGATCAATATGCGAAATTCTGAGAATTAATGAGAGAATGGGTCTTATTCAAAAGGAACGTTTGTCTCAGAGCTACTCGTAAACACTGTCTGTACATTACAATACATTCACTTTACAGGTTATTTATAGTGGAAGATTTATAAATCTATTATGAGAATACTTTTTTTTACTTAATTTTTATTGTTGTTTTAATTTTATACAGTACAAACATAAGGGACATTTGGGATATATTGACCATAGCAATAAATAAATAAAATAAAATTGGAACTAACTATTAATTTTGGTCATGTGACAATGAAGTGACAGTTGCCCATTTTCCCCACTTATCTTGACCCTGGTCTTCTTGAGTCCTTTATCTATGGGTCAGTCTTCATCTCAAATATTCCATTCACTATTTGTAGCCAGTCCTTAATTGTAGGTGGTTATAATCTGCACCATTTTTTGGTAATAGTCTTTTTACAGGTTATTAATAGTATTTTTAACAAATATCTATCATTTTTAATTAAATTGTTATCAATAAAACATCTGAAATACATCACCAAACATGATCTAGGAATTGCATAACCCAATATCGTAATCATTGAACAGACATTATCCCAAAATAATGCAAGTTTAGGACATAACCAAAAGACATGTGCATACATTAGAGTACTTATTATCTATAGCATGTGTACATATCATATGTGGTAATAATTCTGAATCGGATACCCCAGCTTGATGAGCATCACTGGTCATTTTGCAGGGTTTTATGCAACCTCAACTGTTAGGAAACGAGTTCACACACCTGGAATTCCCCCGGAGAGTTCAGAGGAAGGAGGTTGGCAAAAGGATGCTCTATAGAGACTTCACCATGAACGGGTGGTAAGTCATTTCCTCTCTGTTGTCTCTATTGACTCATTATTTGCTATTCTGTATAAAAAAGCCACTGATTTATGCCTGCCAAATCCCTCCCTGACAACAGGAAAATAATAGACATCTATAAAAGGTTAAAACAGTACTCTCTGCCTCCACCACTTGCTGATTGTCTCCTCTTCCCTCCTTTACTGCTGCTAACTCTGCTCTATATGGTGAAAGCTGAAGAGACCAGGAGAGAGCTAATGAGGGAGCAGCCAAAGCTGATATGATATAATGATACAGCAGAGATGGCCCTGAATGCTCACTGTTCTGTGGGTTAGCGAGGCACCATGCTGTTTGACTGGGGCTGCAGTGGAAACTCGTAATGAGATGTGCTTTTAGAGACACTCACTGACTCTTACTGGCACATACTGTTCTGCCTGTGCATTGTGCTGTGTGATGTATATTTCACCATAAGATCGCCAGCTCAGGAGCAGAGTGATGTGCCACAGCATCCACTAACAATACATCTCTATCAGCATCAGTATGAGGAATGTCAAGGAGTCACTTTTAGATGTTGTCTGTCTCAGTGTGTTCTTTGAAAAATGTCAATAACTGTGCAAGCACAACATCGGAAAAGTATGCCCTTTTTGTAGATATGCGTGTCTGCATTGGATATTCACAATGTTTGTTTTTCCTTTAATAATCTTTTTATTGGGACACATTTCAGTATACATGTCTTCTCAGTACCGGAATAAGCATATCCAGGTTTCCAGTGTTCCAAAAACCAACCCACATACACACACACACACACACACACACACACATTAGTCCTCATTCGCTTAATTAGGAGTGTTATAGGCATTCTAGTCTGTTATGTAATATTCACAATTTTTATTTATTAAGGTATTTTTTATTTTCAATTTTCAAATCATAACATACATACATGTTGAACATGAAACTGTTGTATCCAATTCATATCTAATTCCCACCCCACCCAGTTACTGGGCCCCCACCAAGTTCATATTCAGCCGGACATAGTATACTTACATACAAAAAAAATGTTTTAAAACAACCCTTCAAATATATATACACATATATATGTAAACAAATATGTAAGTTCACATATGCATAAATAAAAATAATGAAGATAATAATAATAATAAATAAATAAGAGAAAGAAAATTAAAAATAAATGAATATTAAAAAATAAATAAGTAAACAGGCACATAATGGATTTCTACAGATATATCAGTAGCTAATATACCTTCTACAAAGCTGATAAATGGCTGCCAAGTGGCATAAAATGTCCTGGTGGAGCCCCTAATGGTAAATGTAATTTTTTGTAGGTGAATATGATACGTAACCTCTCTGATCCATTGTTCATATTCACAGCTTTTAATTGTTACCAGGCTTCCTCCATGAACTTAGACGGCAGATATTTGTTTAAATAGGAAATGAAGTGTGCAAAGAGTAAGCAGTGTCATCAACCATTACTTACTTTACTACTGAGCATATTTATTCAGGTTACTCACACAAAACAGAGAAAAGCAGCTAAACTCTCTGACTTAAAGACCTAATAAAACTGATAAACACTCAATAGATAATCAAAGTTGTTATCAGTTTAGCATTATGTCAATTTCAAAAAATTGATTATTCACCATTTGAATATGTTTAAATGACTCCATTGGATCATTTAACGCAGAGTGAGGATGAATTAGCGCAGTGTGAGTCACTGTTGTCAGTCTCTATCAGAGGTGCAAAGTGTGATGTACAGATGTGAGACGGGCTGGCTGGCGGATGAAGACATCGTAACACTGCTTCTCCGACACAAAGGCAGAGGAGGAAAGAGAGAGTGTAGCAACTGGGTCAGGAAAAGTACACGTCTTGGATTTTTAGACAGACAGATGGGCAGAGAGAGAGACCTGGGCTGACAGGCGGAGCAAACCCTGGTCAGATATGAAGGCGTTTGAAGTTGTTGATAGTCTCCACTGACTGGCGACGCCAAGTCTAATCTAACTGGTTTAAGTACATCCACGTCAGCCATGGAGTCTCTCAGTCTGACATCAAAGCTGCATTTTCTAAGTGTGTTTCCAGATCTTCTGCTTCCATTTGTGCACTTCTCAACTTGTTTTGTTGTTGTTAGCTCATGCACTCTAAAATTCCCTCCTTCTTGCTTTCTCTAGCTAAATTTTTTATGTATTACACTCTGGAGACAAATGCTTGGTACCAAATAGAAGCTCAATCAAATGTATTGGAAACATACACAAAGAATGGCAATGCCATTTTTTCCCACTTGAATTTTTAGGACTAAGGCAGTGTTTATAACCTTGGGGTCACGACCCCACATGGGGTTGCCTAGAATTCAAATGGCATTGTGATTTCTAGTAATTAATTATACAAAAATGTGCTTAATTTTTTTTTAATGACTTGAGATATATTTTATTCTAATTAAAAAACTACACACTTTTTCTAATAAAAATCAAGTTCAAATCAAATGCAGGATATAATATCAGAGAGGACATATCTTGATTATCTTTCAAATGTTCATAGTGCTCGGTTTAAGATGTTGCAGCTCTTTCATAATTCATAGTTTGAGTTATTTGTTTGTTCAGTATTAATTTGCACCTTTGTAAATACAATACACTGACTGTACATATCTTAACCAAAGAAAATAAAATATTCACTTTGTGCAGTAATCTATACCTGGCTTTTCTGCCTCCGTCCATAATAATATATATTATATAGCCTAAATGTCATCTATAATTAACCTTTATTTACAAAATAGTACAACAAACTATTACATGATCAAAAAAAATTTAATTTTAGCAAGAAAACATCTCCATTTTGAATGTCTGGGGTCACCAAAAGTTTGTGATGTTAAGAGGTCAGGAGCCAAAAAAAGTTGGGAACCACTGGACTAAGGAATGGACATGAAGAGAGAGAAAAATAATCAGGAAACACCTGGAAACACTGGATTTATGCAGAAAAGACCTGAAAACCTGACATTGCGTTACATGACAGCAAAGCAAATTTATTTGTAAAGCGCATTCCGTACACAAATATGAATAAAAGGAACGTCCAGAGAGAAATAAAAACAAAGAAAATTATGAAAAATGAAAATAATTTTTTTTTAAAAATACAAAACACATAATCATAATAGACTGTAATACAATATTTTTCTGAACTCTATATTAAAATGATTAAAAGAATATTTAATTTCTAGACTTACATAGTAATAAGAACGGATTGTGACTTACATATGATAAGAGTAGAGTGAGTTTTAGAGCTCATTCATAGACACACACACCGTCTTCAACATGGATTAAAAATGTCTGCATTTGGGGAGAATTTCAACTCTATTAGTAGTTTGTTCCAGTTGTTGACAGCATATGGGCTAAATGTTGTCAAAGGGAGGAAATAATCTGATGTCACAGCGCTTCCATCTTACCGTCACTTTTCCAAATTAAAGATGCAGAGTTTAGATGATGAAACTTTGGCTGTTGTTGCTCTGTGTGACTGAAACGCATCAGGACTGTTCTAGTCTGTACTTCACTCAGCATGCTGGAGATATTTTTGTATTTGGTCTGTATGGGTGACGACTGGGAGGTTTGTATCTCCTGAAGAACTGGTTTTGTTCTGAGGGTCACTGTTACACAAGGAAAGTGTTAGAAACAGGACAGTGAAAAGAGATTTCCAAGGTTTCCTTTTCAAGTCTTTCCTGTTCCTTTTTCATCTCACACCTTTACATCTCTTGAGTGAGTCAGACAGACAGAAAAAGATTTATTCACAGCCTCTGTCTGCTCTTCCTTTCCTTACTCAAACACAGGGCATACAAGACCATCGAGGATGAAGATCTCAAGTTTCCACTAATATACGGTGAAGGAAAGAAGGTAAGAGTGTGTGTATCCACTCCAAACCCTGCACGGCTACTCGGGGATTCAGAAGTGCAGAGAAAACCGTAAATCACTTGTTCTAACATTGTCAATCTGACAGACACACACACACACTCTGTGCCTGCCAACCACCCAGAGAGTGGGCGAACACTTGCTCTCTGATGTGTGAGAAGCACACTGTGCTTGTGTGTGTGTCCAGTGTCACACACTAGAGAAAAGCAGACGGTCCATCTGTTTCACTCCAGCAGCACAGCTACATCTAACACACACACAGGCATTCGGAAAGACACAAACGCCACACAAAGAGACAGTTCATACAGACACACACACGACAGCCATCTCTCTGAGAAGCAAAGTTAATCCCCACTGAGACAGCAGGGGAGAGGTGGGAAAGAAGAGACTGAAACTTAAAACACTCCAGCAAATAAATTACACCGAATTCTTCAAATTCTCTGCATCTGATTGTTACATAATTTTCTGTTTGGTGCAAAAAGAGACACAATGAAAATACCCATCAGGAAAGAAAGTAGCATCTGCCCACACATTGTGCCATTGTTGCCTCAGAATAGGCCTTCGATTCAAAGAATGGACAAATTGAAAATGCTTCATCCATATAGGGATGAAAGAGTGGAAATGCAGCAAGAATTCAATAATTAAAGGGACTTAACACCAACTCTGTGGAGGCTCTTCCTCTTTGCACCCTCAAACTGGGTCACATATTGTGATATTTGTGGCGTGCAGTTGAGTTATAGCTTTCTGTTCAATTCAGTTTTATTTATATAGCACCAGTCATTATCTCAATGCACTTCACAAATTCAGATCAAGACTTTACAGAGAAGGAGCTCCACAAATAGTCCAAGAGCAAGCCCAAGGCAACGCAGGGGAGCAAGTCGTATGGCAGTGTATTGAATAAAATATGTCATGACAAACTGGAGCTTTTACTCATGTGTCCTACCCTGTTATAGTACATTATCGGTTGCCTAGGTTATAGGTTGCCTAGCAGCCAATTGTGGGATGGGCTGATCACTGCCTGTAGATGACACCTGGACTAGATGTCTTCCAGCCTATAATGGTGGCTTGTTGCTCACTTTCGTTCTTTTTCCAGACACCATATTTCAGTGGTCTCAAACCTGCGGCCTGGGGGCCAAATCCGGCCGCAAAAGGGTCCAATCCGGCCCACAGGATGACTGTGTCAAATGCAAAAAAGTACACTGAAGACATTAACAGTCAAGGATGTACAGACCAATATGATCTAAAGTGGGTTAAACCAGTAAAATACTATCATAATCACCTATAAATAATCACAAACACATTTTTCTGTTTTAGTATAAATAGTAAACTTACACAGATGTTGACATTTATAGACTATTTATTCACAACAAATGTGAACAACCTGAAATGTTTTAAGTGCATTTTTACCAATATTCTGCCTGTTATTAAATGTTTTGTGTATTTGCAGATCCACTATAATCTGTAAGTTGTAATGAACATGTATAAATATTACACTGAGACATAATAGTTAAAAATTTTATTTATTTTTTTAAGAGATTTCAGGTTGTTCATGTTATTCATATTTTTAAAGGATAATTTGTAGATCTAAACATTATTATAATGTAACTTTACTTTTTTTCACTTGTTATTTTACTGGTTCAGCCCAATTCAGATCATATTAGGCTGAGTGTGGCCCCTGAACTAAAATGAGTTTAAGACCCCTGCCATATTTGATATGCTGGTATTGTTTTTACTTAAATTTTCCTTTTGTTTTTTTCACACACTTACTACATTTACACACATCACTGCACCTCAGCCACACCTTCACACCTCATATTTGATTATCTTCTGTTATGCATATATTTCAGTTAAATGAAGCCTTTACCTTTCATCCTGTAATACATGGTGTGATGTTTATTTACAACAGTAAGCTGAACCAGACATCTGCTGATGTTTTCAGCAGCTGAAGATTTACATATATTAATATCCCTAAGTGACATTTTCATTTCCCTATGTACAGTCACGAAACAAATGATTAGACCACCCTATGTTTTCCTCAATTTCTTGTTCATTTTAATACCTGGTACAACTAAAGGTACATTTCTTTGGAACAAATTTAATGAAAACAACAAAAATAGCTCATAAGGGTTTAATTTAAGAGCTGATATTGATCCATTTTCCAAGGTTTTCTTGATAATAACCAAAATTTATCACATACAAATAGCTATGCCATTGTACTACAAAAAAAGTGCTTTTAGTCATATGTTTTCTTTTTAACTTGTTTTAGTCACATGATATACACGAGAGTTAGTACTTGATTGCACAGCCATTGTTTTTGATGACTTTTGATGGTCTAATAATTTTTTCCGTGGCTTGTAGCACACCACCTAATGAAATATTGTGTACTTTACACAGTTCACATAAACACTTACTGCAGGATTCACAGCCTACTCATGTTGAAGATTCTGTCTGAAAGGCAGCGGGATGAACCACTGTCATCATGACTCAAGTCTAGTAAATACGAAGCCATCATCTTGACCATATGCTCAGTGAACGCTAGCTGAAGGTTTTCAGTAGTAACCGCTGACTATTGGCAGCTTTTATATCTATTTTTGCTCAGCGTCTGATCGTTTGTGTGGGAGATTTACAGCAGCATGTTTTTCACAGGCACGAGTGTTGGCAACCATCGGGGTGACCCGTGGGCTTGGTGACCATGACCTTAAAGTTCATGACTCCAACATCTACATCAAACCATTCCTGTCTTGTTGCCCTGAGGTAAGACTTATTGATTTACACCCAGCAAACATAAGAAAAAATAGCTCACGCTGACTTTCTGAAGGGACAGAACTATGGGCTGACATAAGTGCCACTAGAAACTGACTTTGAATCATTTATATTTGAATTTCAATTGTTCAACTTGAATAACTGCCTTAAAAAAAACTGAATTTGAACCACATAATTTGAATTTGTGTTGTTTAATTTGAATCAGTGCACTGAAAAACTGAATCTGAATAGTATAATTTGAAATTGAATTTATTAGTTTGGAACTGAGATCTAATAAACTTGAAACTGAATGTAAGATTAAGACATTTAATTCAGCTTCTCTGAAACTATATTTGATCCTCTCTGAAAATTCAACTCTAAATATTTTCTATATAATTCAGTTCTCACAATCCAATTTCAGTTTACTGCGACAGACATCCAGGTACCATGCTCAGGGTACTAATAAATTCAACTTCCAATTATACTACTCAGATTCAGTTTTTCAATGCAATGATTCAAATTAAACAATACAAATTCAAATTACATGACTGAAGTTCAGTTTTTTAATGCAATTATTCTAGTTTAGCAATTAAAATTCAAATATAAATGGTTCAAATTTAGTTTCTAGTGGCACATATTTCAGCCCATACATAACCACGGGAAAAAAACCTAACTGAAGTCTGAAGGTACAGACGATTGCAGCAGAGACCAGTTACGTCTGTGGTTAGCTTGGGCTGCATTTTATCAAACTTGACTTTCCAACTATAAAAAATTCTGGCTAAGCATGTCACCATCTATCACTTTAACCCATTAAACCTCAGACAGTAATTTGTTCTTGTAGGTGACAGTGTAAACATAGTGATCTCTAAATCTGAATCAGATGCAGCTTGGAAGAAGATCACTACATATTTTTCCTCACTCCATCTTGTTTCCTCAGCTGTATTTCTTACCTTGTTGTGTCTGCGTATAAGGATTGGTGAAGCTATAACATCACATGACCAACCCTGTCATATCTGCGATACAGTCACTGAAATAGTATCTTGCTGCGACTCTGCCTGAAAAATGTCTCTAGCTGGGGAAGAACTTGAGCTCACCTGTCTGTCTGTCTGGCCCTGGTTTCAAAGTGCTTTCATCTCCTGATGTAGTTTGTCTTATAGAGTTTTGCATTTTTCCTCCCTCAGCTCTCTTCTTGATCTTTAATTCATTAATGCCCAGGTTCATGGCGGGTTCATTTAGAAACTCCTCTCAGCACTCTGTCTCTTTCTCACTAACACAACTCTCACCTCTCACCAAAGTCTCTCGTGTGTTTTCTTGTGAGACTCTAGGTGACTGAAGTCTGCTTTTTAAAAAATACAGCTTAAGTTAAGGAAATGCCATGAACTTTTCTGTGTGAGGGATGTGTCATAGTAGATAACAGTTTAGCTGAAATACACTGCATGTATATTGTATCAGGTGCTGTCACACCTTAAAGTCTAAACCAAGGTTCATGTTTTAATTGTATACATTTAGTCCAGTTAGTTATGCTTGACATTGATTGGTTTATAGACAGGTTGTTTTTCTTCTTTCCTTTATTGGATATGAAGGCTCACATTACTTTGTGAAATGGCTTTGAAAGTCATATCCATGCAAAGATGTGACTGAGATCTCATTCCAAATAGTCTGGAATGAAACCACCTCTTTGGTTCAGACCATTGATCGGGCTGTTTACTCTGCACCGTGGTCACGGGGGGGGACCTGCAGATCTAGTTTGGATTAACTATCCAAAAAGTCTTGAATTTACAAATCTGCATTTAATACCTTCAATAAAGTTTTTAAAATGTATTAAATTTGTTGTGGTAGGTTTTAAATCATGTTTCCATAAACTTGTTCATTGTATCATGTTTAAATGTGTCTATTAAATGTTTAAACTGCAAAGAAACTAACCTTGTTCTACTCAGTTCCACCTGTTTCAACCCGACAATTTATACTGAAATTAGGAACTGATTATCACTGACTTTACAACCCCCATGAGAACTATGTACCTAATATTCAGTCTCTGCTGAAGATACATCTCCTTATATTCTAGAAGTCACCAGTATGGCTGTGAAATGGGTATTAAATTCATTTCTAAGTAGTTTTACAAAAGTATTAAAAAAGTCTTGAGTTTAATGAGTAGAAACCTGTAGGAACCCTGTAGGATGTTGATGGAAAAACAGTGTTGTGATGTTTTGTGTTGTAGGTGAAGGTGTATAACCTGACGCAGTATGAGCATGGAGCTGATGATGTTCTTGTCATGGGATCTGACGGTCTGTGGGACGTCCTCTCCAACCAGGAGGTCGCTGAGTCCGTCACCACCTTCTTAGCCAACTGTGACCCTGATGATCTGCACAGGTGTGATGATTTGTTTTCTCTTGACTACGGTTTGCCTGACCAGTGCAGAGGAGGTCATCTGTCTGTAGGTAACGTCTGACAGGGTGTTTCCTGTCCAATCTTTGTCCAGGTATACGATGGCAGCTCAGGACCTGGTGATGCGAGCACGTGGGGTCCTGAGGGACCGAGGCTGGAGGATCACAAATGAGCGTCTGGGCTCTGGAGATGATATCTCTGTCTTCATCATACCTCTGATGTATGGAAACCGTCAGCCTTGAGGAATCTAACAAAGAATTTACAGGCTAAGGACTTGATAGCAAAAGCATTGATCAGGTCAATCCTGATCTCCGAGACTGTTTTTTTTTTTTTTTTTTAGTTGTTTCTCATTTCGTCTTCAGACAAAAGTTTCGTTTCGTTTCGTCGTCAGTTTATGTCTCTGTAGAAGTTCAGGAGTGGTCTGTCACCAAGCTGGGCTGCTCAGGGAAACAACAGTCACCACTTTGCATCAGAAAACCCTCAACGGAAAGAGTAGACACATGGTCACGTCTTTGTTCTGTGTCCATGGCATATTGATTAAAGGTTGGGGTTAATGTTGATAGAGACTGCAGCTCCCAGGGTGATAAGGTTGCCTTCTCCTGAACTTCTACAAAGACTTGAAAGTTGAAAAGGGTGGAATCTCTTCCAAACTGAAGAAGTCTTTCTCTTGACCTCTTTCAAAGCTGTACAATACTGAACTCCCCTCTTCTCCTGTTCTTCCCTCTGTACTGTACAGTCAACTTGTTTATAAAAAAAAAAAAATACCTCCTCTGTCTCGTGAACTGTGGGCTGAGCTGGTGGGTCAGCTACTTTTTCTGTTTTGCCACAGTGTGGCTTTGAAGGACTGACTTGCTGGAGAGCTACTTCCAGAACTACAGACTGACTGGACAGACAGAGGCCGTTCTAACTCGGGTCTGCATGACTGTTCCCATTGAGAAACATGTTTTTGTTTTGGAGGCTGCCAACTGCTAAGAGCTAAGATAATCCATAACAAAATTTGATGAGCGTGGTGTTTCAAAGGACAAAATAAAGGAATAATTCACAACTGAACACCAGGGAAGCAGATCAGAAATCAGTTTTACCGTCATATTAGGAAAAAACTTACTTGGATGGAGTTTCGGTCATATTAAGTCCTCACGGAAAGAGAAATAGTCACTGCAACAAGTCATTTAATCTGATACTAAGGCTAAAAAGTGTAAAATCCTTCTTGGAATTTGACAATTTTATGCTTTAGTTCCAAATGAAATGCCTTGGAAATAGTGTCTTTGCACTTTAAGCTGATCCACATCACCAAGGAGCCATGAGATGATGAAGAGGCCAATATTCCCTGCAGCAGGGAGGAGAACCAACCAATTCATACTTATATGGTATAAAAAATCATGACAATACAATCATAATCAAACTAAACAAAGAAAAAAACACTAGCTTTCTTTTGCTTTGACATGTTTGATGTGTTTTGCATGTATCCTGAGCTTCAGATGCTTCAGAAGGACAGATTTGGGAAGAACAATGTTGTGTTTTGATGTAGCTATTAATGATATGTCAGTGCATGCAGTGAGATATTGTAGGCCTGGGAATATGAGCAATGGTGCAATAGTTTACACTGCTGTTTGTTTTTATATGGACTGAATTTATATTTATGTGATGTATAAACAAACTAGTCTTAATGTTGTTTCTTTATGAATGTGCAGAGACCTTGCATATATTTCCTAGGTTGTTTTTGCTGTAGGATTATTACATTATGATACTAGACCTGTTGACTTCCCAGATGTAGCGTTAAGGAGTGACAAGTCAGTGAAACGCAACATACAAAAACTAAACGAATCACTAGGAAAAGGACCAAAAAGGCTCTTTCTTTTTTTTTTTACCCGATGAACATTGTGTTTCTATAGTAAAGAGGTCATTTTGTGTTTTGAGTGGGCTACATTGATTAGTTCAACACAAGTTAAGATTTAGAAGATTAACTCAAGGTTCATTTTTATTTTGGAGTTTAAGTCCAAGCTAAAAAAACAAAACAAAAAAACAGTAGAACGACATCCCCGTTCAAATGCACAGTGAAATAATAGCATAGGGTTTATGTTTGCATTCTGTTTCTCCCTCTGTTGTAAATTGTAGAGCTCTGAAGTAGCACTGACTGACTTTGTAGTGGGACTAATTTTTGATTTAACTACCTGGAAAAGCGAAGGAATGCCTGAATCCAAAGACGTTCTCATTTGGATATTGTTCAGTGCCAGGATGAGGAAGCCATTATTAAGTCACACAATAATGTGCCATTGTGTCACATGGGCTATTTATCATCTTTAGATTGGACTGTTTTGTGTTTTTTTTGGGGGGACAGTTATCAACATTCCTCCAAACAGCAGTAATTTAACTGAAGTTCATACGGTGCATTTTTCCTCCAGTACATTCCATGAGCGCAATATTTCCTTTACTATACCGTCTTGTAATGCATTGTCCATTCTTTCATTATGTGCTGTTTGATTTGTTGAATTGTAGTAGTTGCGTCCATTACATGAGCTATTTGACTCTTAGATTATTTATGGAATATTTGATTGATTTTTTTTCTGTTTTATTTTACGTTTTGACCGTTTCTGGGCTCCTCTTCTTCGTCTCGGCATGTATCGCAGTTCACCGGAGCAGCTTCAAACAGCCAGGCTTCATCCGACTTAGAGAGTGAATGTGAAGAACTGCGAGCGTGGTGTCGGTGACTGAATGGGGCTTTAGAGCGTCTGTTGAATGTTGATCTTAATTATGTCATTAAGCCTTCTTCTCCTACATGAATGTTCAAATTTGATCATGATTTATTTTTCTCATCCCATTGTGCCACCTGACTGCTGCTCATCGACTCAGGTTCTATTAGCGTGTAGTGAGGTAAAGGAT
>JAPTGZ010000005.1:31509460-31527284 GCA_029814645.1 Fowleria isostigma | reverse complement strand
CCACTCTGATATTGTAAATGGGAAAGATAACAGAAACAGTAACAAGGGGGGGGGGGCTCCATCTGCAGACACTCAAACTTAAATAAACAGACTAAATTTGTAATATTTCCACCTAAAGTGGTACATACAACTTATTGTATATTGTAAATAATTGATGAAAAAAAAGTACCGGTAATTCAAGAATTATTGTATCCTTAAAGGTGATTAGAGTGCCCTCTACTGGTCACTTAACCTGCTGGACATGACTCAGATAAACCCAAACATCTTGTTGGAATTCCACTCTAATGTGGCCAAAAGGACTCACTGGTGAAGAAAACAAATATCTGATGAAGATGATTAAGAGTATATTTCTAGAAGCTCAGATTTAGCAACTCATTGCAAACCATATTTTAGCACCTTTATAGTGATTTTTCCGAACAGTATTCCTCTGTACTGAGGATGTTTTGCCATCTTCAAGATAGATAGGGTTTCTTCAATAAGACTTTTTTTTTTTTTTTTTTTTTTAAACAGTACACACATTTTTAATATGGAAATCCTTACCTGTCCTTGGTAGAGGCCAGCATCTTGGATGGTGCTGTCAGGTTTGTTTAGAGGTTCAAAGGTGTTGCTCATGTACCGGTTCCACAGTCTGGTCTCTTTCTCATCGGGGATGCTGAAGAGCTTCCTCATTTCTTTTTCTATCATGTCTACAGGGCAAAAAACATGACAATTTTAGTTTATGTAGAACATTCTAAGTGGTAAGTTTTAAATGACAAGCAATTGCTGGCAAACTTTCATCTGTGAACATTTTAGTGCCAACATACTTATTTACTACCAAAGTCAATGATAACTTTCTTAGTATGTAAAATGTGTGGTTCTCAACATGTATGAGCATGTACACCCACAAAATCATTAAGAGAATCTTGTCTTGACAACTGTGGGAATCCATGCTTCCAAAACAAAATGTTCACATTTGGAATGTTCTTATTGGGAATTTACCATTTGTACCACAATATGTACAGAAACTGAAATAAGGACTGGTCAGTCTTACCTATTGTGTCTGCTTTACTGAAGCGTCTAGTGATCACATTGTCCATATTGCTGTCTTCACAGAGTTTCAGCTCCGTTAGGTATACCTCCACCTTGCAATGCTTCACAAACATACCCTGTTCCACTACCTTAAAAAAAAACCAAAAAAACACTAAATAAATAAAAACAACATAGTCCTTTACACCATAATATTATCTGAAACTGTCCAAAGATTGCACATAGAATATTTATTCAGTAGGTACAATCCAGCACTGGACACTAATAGATACTGAACTGCATAAAACCTTGAAGTTGAAAATGTATAAGTAGCAGCACCATACACGGTAACCCAAAACAAAGGTAAGACAACAAATGTGGTAAAAACCAAAAAGAAATCCATGTTGGCACCATTACGTGTATGAGTTTAACAGATGAAAATACAATCTTCTGTTTGTTGTGATACAATTACACTCCAGTCTTGACAGCTAGCAACAGTTAGCTGAATAAACAGCACAGTCATTTCCTATTTCTATGACCATTAACTACTGCGACACTTATTCTAGCATACTTCTTTTTTATTATGATAGCAGTGATCACTGTAGTCATTGCCTTATACAACAAGAAGTGGCTAGTCAATTTATGGTTGTACTAGCTTCGGTTTATAGCAGATAAAGTAAAGAATGCCGCCCCGGTTGCTACTCATTTGGTGTACTGATAGGAGAAGAGTAAGAGCGAAGTGCCTAAATTAGCAGCACCTCACGGAAACAGCTGAGGGGTCCCGGCCTATTTATTTCACTGCTGAGCCCCTCCAACACATAAGCACACTGACATACATACACACACACACACACATGCAGTACCAACTTCACAAATGTCTCTGAGAACTGCAATAGTCATGCACACACACAGCTCAGATTCTCTCCCCACCTGCCCCTCCTCTACCTCAACCCAGATCCCGGTGGGCTCATCCTACCCCTGTGCACAACACCCATGTGTTTTTAAGCAAAGCCAAACTCACTGCTAAACTCTTGATAGATTTTCTCAAATCAGAGTAGAGCCAAAACCATTTACTCCACCCATCCCCCTCCTCCCATCCTGGTTCTGTCTATCGCACTCCACTCAGAAGCGTCCACACTGCGTCTCTTAGTGTGACCTCAGCCGGCATTCCTCCACTTCAAAAAACAAGGACACGCAGGAACACTCCACCGGCAATCAACAAGAAGAGGACAGTGGGAAGGAACTGTAGCACCAAATGTGTGGCTAGTCTTCCTAATTAATCCTTTTTAACGCTTGTGCTCCCCCTGCACCTCAGGATGACAACCTCACAAAACAAACAAAGCCTTAAAAAAAGGAAAACTAATAATGAACCTCCTGCATGTTGTGTCTCGCAGATCGCTCCATGTAGCTTTTCAGTCATCCAGATCGTTGCCTGAAAATAGAAACCCTGTGGCCACCCGATACGTCCCACGACATACATGGCAAAATGGGAGGGTCAACAGAAAGGGGCAGAAGGAACAAGGGAGAGAATGACAGAGATGGAGGGGGAAGAGGAGTCCTACCCAGCAGCCATGATGCCATGACTAGTGAGATTTGAAGCCGGGATTTGATACTGTACGTGCTGTAAAACCATAGCCTCCATCATTTTTGCACTGACTGATCAACAGTAACCTTGTGTAAAGCCATTCCTTAGCTTTACACTGTAAAAATGTGTGCAGAACTCATCATTAAATCTACAGCGCATAAATAAAGTTAACAAAAAGAATGAATGAATGAAAAAAGTGACTCAAAAGCAATGTGGAAGAACTTCAGTGTATTAGATGTATGACAACATATCTTTGATATACAGCATATTTTGATACCTTACACTAAATAATCTATTTTTGTTTTCTTTAAGGTTAAACACAAACGTGCAGTATTATTTGAGATAATCCTATCTCTCTGTACTGTGCCCTACTTACTTCATCAGTTCAGCAAACATTACACTGTTATATCAAATCCATTCATAATTTACTTAATGCTTACTTTGCGTGCTATTGGTTCTTGACCATCTGTCAATCCGTACCAGCTGACAAGCTTATTCCAGCCCTCTGTTGGGACCAGGATGTAGTCAAGCTCATCGATGAGGTGTTCTTTAATGGCCAGTACATCCCCATCTAGAGGTAAGTGAAAGAGTACATGTATGAGGCATGCAAGGGAGGTAGAGTAGGGAAAAGCAAATTCACTACGACACACTAGTGACCCTGTACTGACTGTCTCACACAACACAAAAAAAACACAAAGAAAATGGTATGCT
This sequence comes from Fowleria isostigma, assembly GCA_029814645.1. Classification (NCBI taxonomy): domain Eukaryota; kingdom Metazoa; phylum Chordata; class Actinopteri; order Kurtiformes; family Apogonidae; genus Fowleria; species Fowleria isostigma. Next base: position 31,523,983 of record JAPTGZ010000005.1, on the reverse strand, counting down.
GGAGAACTTTCTATGCACAGCCCAAAGGCTACTCTATAGAATTAGTCTGCAGTGTTGTTTTGTTCCTCTTTCCTCTGAACACTTTGATGCTACTTCTAGAAAGATGGAACAGTACTGACCTGGAATCCCTGAAGTGAAGGTAAACTCCAATTATACAATTACTCTGATTGGATTTAAGAGCATGTGGTATTGATTTTCTCACCTCTGAGAAGACCAGAGTTATCAACTGGTCCTGGGTAGACATTCTGGTCACCCATCTGATATTTGTCCCAGCTGTCAAATCCCACATATTTCTTCCACTGTTTGAACCAGTGACTGTCCACCAAGTACCTACAAAAAACAAAAACAAAAAAACAATTGGCATTCGTTCAGCAACAATAAAACGGAATGTGACACTCATGATCAGCTGAGATTAATGGTTTGTCAGGTGGAGTTTGTCCAGTTAAATTTACTTGACAATTTGGAGATCCTATGCTTGTTTAATGGAGGGTGATGAATGCGGGCAGGTGGATGGTAAATTGCCGTCATTGCTCATTACAAAACGTGGTTATAAAATGAAGGTATTTCCCAGATTGATAGTTGTAAAACCGGCACTGTTAACGCCGAGTTCAGTTCAGGCTGCTACATGCCTGGCCAGCTGGCTCTGTGATTTTGACAGGTGCTTCTTTTCCGACGCCGCCCTGACGAAGTCGACGGATGAACCCACTGACTGGCAAACCACTTGGAGCTTCGGTAGGCTAGCCAATTAGCTACTAGCAAGCTAGCTAGATCAGAGTAACGAAATGCAACCCAGTTCAGATCATGACATAATTATTTTCCACGTTGGAAGTAGTAAATAGAATTAGAGCAACACATCGGTACAAAAGATCTATCGCTTTTCATTGGTACTGTACAGCTAGCGTTAGCTTATCAACCGTTAGCTCGTCAGGCTGAAACACATGAAGCAGAGTGGGTTCCGTTAGCTTGTACGGATCTAGCTGTCAACACGGCCCGTCACCTCGTCTTTCTTATCCTTCATGGCATTGACAACTTCGGTAGAGCCAGCCGACGGCTACGCAGCATCTCTGAAGGTGTTTTAGCTTGAGTCTTACCAGGTGTCTCCCTTTCTTAGCTGTGTTTTTAACAGTGCCGCGACCTCTCCTCTCTGGGTATCCAGATCAGCCGCTCCTCCTTCCGCCATCTTTCCTTAGACATCACCCGCTGCATGGTGGGAAAGTGTGGGGCGTCACCTAGGTACGTTGAGACGGTGACGTCGCTGTTTCAGCCAATTACAGGCCCGTTGACACATAGGACACCGGCGGAACCCAGGGGTAACAATATTCTAGAAAATGGTCCAAAACTGCTCAATCATCCCGACTATACAGCCCTCTGAAGGTTGTGCAACTCTAAAAAATCATAAGATATATATGTGTACATTATATCTTGGTATTTCAACGTGCTATTGTTTGGAGGAAAAAAGTCAGATATAATTATGGAATGGTTTGATGTTGTTTTTACTCCATCAAGCTTTTTTTTCTTTTAATTTTTCTTCCATTATTTTTCTAATACTCAGATATCCAGTGAAATCTTTATTTATATAACACAAGTTATACACACATAAGTAAGTACAGTATGTAGGCTCTTAATTAAAGGTCTGCAAAGTACAGTCTGTGTATTATCAAAATGTATTCGCAATGATGATGAGGATGATGATGATGATGATGATCGCAACATTATGAGTATATACCATCAGTCACAGTCATGAGGTCAGAAGAACCAGGAAAAGCTTTTGTATTTCTGTGTGTGGGGTCCAGCTGTGGAATAGTTTGGGGGTTCAACTGAAGCAATGCTCCAACAGCACACAGCAGGTTAAATCAGGATATAAAGAAATGGTGTTAAAACAGTATTGAGATGAAGTGCTATGAAGGTCATGTGGTGTTTTTTTTCCCTAGTTTTCCTTCTTACCTTTCTTTTTTCTTTCTTTTTCTTATGTGTGTGTTTTTGTTCTTTGATTTCCATTTACTTTTTTGTTTTTTTTTATTTACTGACACTATTAGATCTATTTACTTTTTTTTTAATTACTCATTTTGGTGCCTATAATCCAGGCACCAGGTGTTTAGTATTAATTTGTTTAGATTGGGTACATTTGTGTTCTGTATATTGTGTTAAAGTTAGTTTTGGTGTATTAATGTTTACAGCTAGTTTCTCTGATGTAATTGCAACCATACAAGTTTAAGTAGTAAAACTGGGGGTGGGAGTAGATAAGTTTTACTTCTTCTCACTCCCTTTCAAGCTACAAGGGTTGTATTTTAATAATGAATTGTCATATATATTCATGTATTATGTATATTGTATACACATAATGTCTATAACCAATGTCTGTGTATATTTCTCTATGTTTATTTTTCTATGCATATATTTTGTGTAAAATTCTCTATGTATGTAGTGTTTGCAACAAATTCTCTATATATGTTTGTGTACATATGATGAAATGTTTATAATGAGTTTTGTACATGTAGTGCACAAGCTCGAAATAAACAATAAAAATGAGAATAAAATTACACTTTCATAGTGGTCAAATTTTCATATTTATTTACAGTTATTTGTACAGCCATTTTATGTTACAGTACAAAAGTTTATATACCACGTTAGTCTTACACCTATTGCAACACAACATTGTGATAATTTAACTCACTATCTAAACCTTCATTAGTCTTTTTACATGTACAAGTACTGTATACGCATTAGATACTATATAATTTCCAGTAAATATGAAATAAAACCATCATTATGATAATACCAGAGTATGATACAATTATGGCTTTGTAGCCATATAGTGACATACACATGACAACTTCAGTCTCTACATTGCTGAGAAATGATCAGCCTCATCTATTACTGTGCAGTCATATGTGGTAATTTATTGACTTTAAAGGCAGATAAATTCATCTTTACTGTTTACATATATATATTTTTTTAATTTTGGTCATCCCTGCATATATGTCTCAGTAATTATTACCATCACTGTTTAGAATATTCCATTCAGAAAATGGTAAAGCTTTATAGTTTAGAGAAAATTTGACTCAATTTGTTGTAGAAATGAACAACACATTTCAGTTTAAATCAAGACATGATGTTTTCTCCCTGAAAAGTAACACATATACAATGAAATTAATGAGCTACTTTGTACTTTCATTGTGGTGATCCCTCTTTTCTGCTATCACTCTACTAGCACTGCCAAACCCAACACACTGTAGGTCTATTATGTCCTGAGTGGGTTTTATTTTTTGTTTATGTATTCAACTATGTAATGTAACAGTTTGTTGGATCTTAGCCACAATGATCACCCAGAGGCAATGGCACTGTACAACAAAAATGGACTTCATGTCTTGTCCATCTTTCACCTCAGGTGCTTTATATGCTGGAGTCTCTCTCTGACACAGGAAGGTAGCCATTGGTAGAAATGTTCACTTCTGCTTCAGGAGCAAAGATGGCCAATAACTTCTCCTGCTCCCTCTTGGTTTTTGGTAAGTCATCAGATGGTGTGGTGAGGAACTTGATACGCTGTGAAAACATTTTTTTTTTTTAAGTCTAATTGCTTCATTTAAGCTGATCATTATAACATTATCTGTTTAATTGGAACTTTAAAAAAAATGGGTGGTTTGTTTCTCAGCTAACATATATTTAATTAAGCAAAGAGGCCGGTGGGTCATTACCCGTAGATAGGATCAGTATTACCTCTCTTAATGTTCCCGGGGTGGTGCTGATCTTGTATATCATCCAAAGGGGGATGCAGACCATAGAAGAGAGAGCAAGCAGCCAGCCAATGGCATAACCCCACCATGGATAAATATACTCATTATTGTACTTCAGAGGTGTGTATTTGATGAGGGAGAAGGCAAAGGTACCCTGAAAGTAGAGTATTTTAATATGAGACATCAAAAACTTTTTTTTATTTCTGTGTCTGAGTGTGTGTGTTTGATAGAGAGGATCTCTGACCCTTTGTCATTTTTGGAAAGCCATGACTCGTCGTCATTAGTTTGTTGATACTTACGATGCATGTGGCTGGGGTGCAGAACAACCAACAGTATTTGATATAAGGTCCTGGGCGGTAGCCAATCATGTCCTCAATATTATCATAAAACCGATCTGCACCTGGAAAAACATAGCCAAAATGCTGTTTTGAAAGACACTGTTTTAGCTAATAGTTGTTGTTATTATTAACAACACCTAAATTTGACTAGTACAGCCAGCATCACTGGAAAACTAGCTTACCATAGACCCATGCAATGCACACCGTCTCAAAGATGGACATGAAGAGAAGACACATACCACTGGCTGCATAGTAATCAAAAAGTTGGAAGACATACATACCACCCTATAAGGAAAGAGTGATAGTACTGAGTGAGTACAAAACAAGAGTCATTTATCTATTGCACTCTGATGAAATAAGATTAACCATGACATAACCACTCTCAGACATTTTTGTCATTTTATGTTGCTCATATTAAGACATTAAGCCATACTCAAACCAAAGAGAATGATGCAGTTGTGTAATTCATGAAAACTGTATAACTCCTTCGTGGTTATCATAGCAGAAATAGTTTATTTTAAACTAATTTGAACAGATGACTTCAGGCTTGAAAAGACTTCAGACTTGACTTTAGATTTAAGCGTTGTGTAACAACGCTTGAGACTTACCTGAGACATGTTGCACAAAACCTTTGACTTGCTTGTACTTACAAAATGAGGACTTGTTGACACCTCTGCAGAGCATTCATGTTTCCAGCTGTGCAGAGGTGAAACCATGTCAACTATGTGGACTCTGTATGAGTTTATTTCAGCAAAACAAAGCATCCTGAGTCATGGGTCATCCCTAAATAATCATCAGGCGTGAATGCCTTGCAAAAGCTGATTTTAATTTTATGTGAGTGTCATCAAACTGTATTTGTCTAACTTTATGTGAACAATTTATAGGAGTCCTTGAATAATATTTGGATGAATTTTGAACACATTAATAACACTTGAGGTTCACAATATTAAATTTTAAAGGTAGTGAATGTATAACATATGGCCACACTAGAAATAGTGAGACACACTAAAAAAAAAAAACTTTATGCATATGATGAGTGTTTACCTGTGTGTATGAACTACATGTGTGGCACCAGATTATGGCCCCTACCTCCATTAACATGATGAGACCCACAAGGAAGGATAAAAATGCCACAGCTAACAGGAAGAGCTCCCTGCGGTTTTTACGTCTGAACACAGCAGGGTACATGTCAACAATCGCTGTCACGAGACTCTCTACACAAACAAACTGAAAAGTAACAGAGCAAAGAGATGGAAAATACAGAAAATTAGGTCAAGTCACACTATAACCAGGAGTATATATATATTAACTTTATGTAATGATTTTTGGCTACCTGGCTGTCCAGCCCCAGAAAAACAATCATGATGAAGAAGAGGGCAGCCCAGAGGGGGGAGAAAGGCATCATTGACACAGCACGAGGATAAGCTATGAAGGCCAGACCAGGACCTGTACAGAAACACAGATTAAAGAAATGCTGATTTTAGAATATAACAGCAAGATTTTTGTTTTAAATCTTATGCTTTTGCAACTTTCTCACCAGATTCTGCCACTTCAGAGATAGGAACATTCTGTTCATAAGACATGAAACCCAGGATGGAGAAGATTGCAAAGCCTGCCATAAAACTGGTGCCACTGTTCAAAAAGCACAATGCCAGGCAGTCTCTGCAACAGAGGGTGGGCTTTTAAATGGTTGTAAATTAAATATGAAAACAGCAGTAGATGACAGCAGGGGCAGCAGTTATTTTGTTGTTTTTCACCTTTAGATTCACAGATACACAGCCGATGGGAATATTTGTTCAAATGCTTTCAAATACGGATGGTAGTACTCACTTGTAGCAGTTATTATTATATCTGTTATAGCTGCCAAGAGCAGTCAGTGACCCCAAACAGATAGCATAGGAGAAGAAGATCTGGGTGCCTGCATCCATCCACACCTAAAGAAAAAACATTTAAAGCTACTAAGGTGAAAGATCACTCACCCATCAAAATACATGAATCACTCACAATATATGCAAACATGTATAGTTCTTAATGTATAATTCTATATGCGGATTCCTTTTGTATAATTCTTGATGTATAATTTCTTTACATATATTTTCTGCATATATTCGCTATGTCTAATTCTATTTGTGTTCTTAATGCAGACTTGCTCATGCTCATGTATACTTTGTGCATATGTTGTTTTAATTTTTTTTGGCAATCTTTCCATGTATATTTGTGTACACATAATGATATTAACGGTATTGAATATTGTAGATATATATATAATTACCACTGTACATTAAGTGCATAAGCTTGAAATATACTAACAAACTAAACTAAACATGTGACACAGTGTTTACCTTATGTAGAGGATCTCACATGCAAGATTTAGCGTACATAATGATTGACTTACAAACCGACAAAATAGTAAAACGGCACAAATCACTGAACCTGTACAAATGTAATGCACAGCACGTGTTGTGGTAAAACAATGTGTGTACTCAGTGTCATTTTAAAAGCAGAGCCACCACATAAAAAAAGAGCACAGAGTTATCAAGAGAAGTAAACAGTATATATAATTTAGATTCATTTTATTTCTAACTCGCCACCCTGAGAGAAAAGCCTGTTATCAGTCTGTTTGCAGCTCAGTCGAGGTAAAGCTTGTGTTTACAGTCCCAGCGGTGTTCCAGCCCTGCAGTTGATCCCTGTTTTGGGTCATCCTCTGCCTGTTTCATTGAGAGCAGGTGGACTCAGTGGAAACTAGGCTACCCAGCAGAGAACCATGGGGTACCTGCACATGGTGTGCTCACCCACAAAGAGGCGAACACTAAAAAGCCCACAATGGGAATTTTGAATTTTTTGTTATGAATGGCAGTGAGACTGTTGTGTGTATTTTTTTTTTTTTTTTTAAAGATTATTACATACCAGATTTTACATCACTGTATTGTAATTTTAGTGTGATATAGTAACATTGTGGTACCTGAGGGTCTGCCAGTCGACCTAGGTCAGGATAAAGATAGAACTTGATGCCTATTGCAGCTCCCGGCAGGGTGAGCCCTCTAATTAACAGCACTATCAGCATCAGGTAGGGGAAGGTGGCAGTGAAGTAGACCACCTACGCAGACACAGATGCACTGAGGTTAAATATAGAAAAAAAAAAGGGGGCATGCAAAGAAGAACAAATAAATGTCAGATATTATATGTAATGTGCCCTCAAACTGTCTGGTAGAATTCATAAATAGCTATAAAAAAAAAGAAAGAAGAAAAGGGTCATTTACACTCTCACAGAGGTGCAGACTAGGATGAGACTCTGAATCAGCTCTCACCCACCTTGCCTGTAGATTTCACCCCCTTCCAGATGCAAAAGTAGCACATGACCCAGGCAATGAGCAGACACAGAGCCAGATCCCAGTTCAGAGTACCCATGTGGTCAAGGCCGGGGGAAATTCTCAGCGCTCTTCTCCTGCAGAGACAGAAAACAATAGCTGTGGTGAGCCGTCACTGTCTTTACAATATTAGTGAAATATAATGAGGCCGTAGTATGACAGTTGGAGAACTCACTCCCAGAACTCCATGACAGGAGAAGTTGCATTAGGATTGATTGTTATGTTGACAGAGGAGTTTCTTCTCTGAAACTCCACACAGTTTGCTGGTCAAAACAAGAAAAGTATATAAATACTTAAATCTATTGCATATACTGTCAAAAAAAAAAAAACCACTCCATTGCACCTGAATGTGGACTTATTACCTGTGTTCCATGTGTTGTTGCAGGAGGACCAGGCCAGGTCCCAGGAGAAGGAGAAAGACAGATAGAAAATCCCCCAGGCCAAAACAATGATGTAGTAGAAGTTCAACAGAGTCACTATTACCTGCGTGCCATAACCAAGACCTGCAGAGACAACAGTTTTCTATATGTAGTACATCAGATATCCAAGTCCTCTGTGATCATTACTTCACCTGTTCTCCTTACCTTCAAATAATGGACTAATTTTTCTCCAGCAGGTAATACCTCCCTGACTCGTATACTGACCCAGGGCGGTCTCCAGGAAGAAGACAGGGACTCCACAGGTGAACAGAAATATCAGGTATGGGATGAGGAATGCACCTGTTTAGAGAGACCGTAGAGTCTATACGTGAGACTTGAAGAAAACCTATGGGTTCTTCAATGTTTGTACTTGGGGGTAAAATTGTCTTGGAGTAAAGGCACGGCTGAATTAAAGCACACATTATTTGGCATATAAATAAAAACACCATAAATAGTCATACAAAGAATAAGCCTGTTACTATCAAACTTGGTTCCAATGACAGAAAAACTAAGTACAACATCCAACTGAAACTTCCTTCTGATGGTAGTGACATTCAAGGAATCGATTTGAATACAGTTAGTGTAAATTTACATGTATCAGCTGTGTGCAGTACCATATTCATTTGATGTGGTGTTAGATTGAAATAAATCTTTATATCCCTAACTGCATAAATAATTACAACAGAACTATTTGGACTTGTTACATTTTAATTTGATCCACCGTCACCCTCTTTGAGGTTTTGTGTCGGCGGCCCGTTAGGTGGCCAAGGATGTTTCATACTCATATTTCCACCTCTCTAAAGGCACAGCTGCTGTGAGCAAGAAGCAACAACAGCTGTTTGACCCTGCTCAGCACTGAACCCTGACCCTGCTACCCCATGGAGGGAGAAAGAGGGATGTCCAATTTAGCAGCTACATAAGCATGTTCTTACAAAAGGCCATCTCTGACATCAAATAGAGGAAACTGGTTCATGTTTTGGGGATTCTCTCTGCTGATGTTCATGTATGCATTCAATCAAAATAAAAGACAAATCCAACTCACCTCCCCCGTTCTTGTAGCAGAGGTAAGGGAAGCGCCACATGTTGCCCAGTCCAATGATGGAACCAGCAACTGAAAGCACAAACTCTACCTTGTTGCTCCATTGGCCCCGTTCCTCCATCTTTTCCTCTGAAGCAGAGAGCAGGTCTTTGGTATGGCCGGTGCCATTAGGAAGGTTGATTTTGGCAATATCTCCTGTAAAAATTGAATGGAGAAGAGAGGAGGTTTGCAGCAGCTTGTGAGGTAATAGAAGGTAGTTGCTTTTCCTTAGGATCACAGTTCTCCCTTAAATTTAAGAACAGGTCAAACAGAACATGTAAGGTAGGAAAATACACAAGGACATATGAAATAGAACAGAGACAATGCAAAAGGGAAAAACACTGTCTTGCTAGTACCAAAGGAATCACAATTTTCTTTGAATTCATACTAATAAGATACTCTGCAGTTTGTGACAAAATGACAATTTAATCAAAATACATTTAATCAGCTTACATACTAACATGGGTACATTATGTTATGTAATGTATATTGATATTGCTATAAATTTTAAATCTGATTTACACAATGTCTAATTAAAAATCTCTTTTGCTCACCTTTCATTGCAGTGTCACTTAGTATTCTTTGTATCTCTTGAGTCTTGATGCGCAAATTGTCACTGGGAATTTATCCTGAAATGTTCAAGTTTTAGTATTTAACATGACCAGACTGAGGGGCGGGGGTTAGTCATGCTAAACTTAGGCCAGCCTCCACTGTCATTCCTTTGGTCTGCCCCCTTCTGAGCAAGGTGCATCACCTACTGGGGATTCATAGTTAAAATGAGGCAAGTTATATTTATATAGCATATTTTATGTGCATAAGGCAACTTAATTTGCTTTGCACAGGTAAAAGGAACATCTGATGAAAACTGAAGTGCTTGAATAATGAACGTATAAAACATAAGTTAAAGGCACCAAACAGGACAATACTGCATTATCAACTTCTCTGTAAATGGCATATTTATAATTTTGTACAACTTTTGTAATACAATGTAAACTAAAGACAGGAGAATGACTGACAAGTCAGACACTCACAAGGAAATTATAAACCTAAAAATAAGTCTGGGCTGGACAACCTGCCTGTATCAGTGATTTAATAATCTGCTCTGGAGCTGATGGATGGAGGAAGAGAGTCATGAAAACTCTATTTTGTTTTACAGAACCATAAAAAAGTAAAGCAAACTTGAAGCAGTAACTGGTGATTAAAAGTCCAAGCTACTGTTCGCATCATAAAATTAACCTTAGAACACCCCTCCCTTTCTAGGATCCAAACCTCGGAACTTTCTAGGATCCTAACTTAAAAAGTATAACTGCATCTCCAATATGCATGTTATGAGGCTTCATTTGGAAGAAAACATTGTAGTTTCTCTATGATGAATGATGCAAATAAAATGTATACTACATCAGTTTTAACATGACTCAAATATAACTCAAACCCTGAAATGGGTCACCTGGTAGATGAGCATTAGACAGGACAGGTATTAACACCATAAAACATCTCACTGTCATGTCCTACCAAAGCAAGACATTTTCAAAGTAACACATCAGCTACCATTAGGAAACTGAAAATGTGTTTTGTTTCCACCTTGCAATCACCAGTGACCTCATTTCTACTCCTCCCCCTGTCAGTACGTCGACAGTCACTTTGACTGAGACAAAAGCAGCTGAGGTCAGTTCATACCGGATTTTACTTGGCGTAGTCAGAATTGGACATGAGCTCACATCTCAGTGCCCTCTGGTCTTATAATACCCTCCATGCTTTCCTTTCAAAATGACAAAAATTATTTGATAGAAATGCATTATTCTTACATTAATAAACATGATACAACTGTTGCAGTTAACTATGTAACAGTGTTCCCAGTTAAGATCATTATGCAATATAATACTATTAATAACAAAAGTTAACACTGATGTACACTAAACATGTGTAATAAATAAACAAAACTAATTCATTAGTCAAAGGGGAGGGACACACACAAGACTCGACATTCAACATTCAAGCTGTCATACCAGAGATCTTCATACTACTTCATCTCCTTCCTAATTGTGCTAACAATGACAAACAAAATACCAAACTGAACGCACACCTTAAAATCAGTCATCCTCTCCATTTTACAGGAGTATGTCACTGCATAACCCTGTGAATGACTCCACAAACACCAGTGAACTGACAATAGCGCTGTGTGATACTTCCTCTTCCCCAAACCATGTGTAAAATGTAAAAAAAAAAAAAAAAAAAGACAAAACAATGCTTCAATCATTTGACTAGGAAGTTTATTAAAGGTGAGAAAACAAAAAAGCCACAATCCATTTATTTCATTGCTTAAAAGCTATGTACATTATAAATAATTCCACTACAACAACCATATTCCTAGTCTGGAAACCTACGTATTTGAGATGTTATTGTCTGAAGGGTCAGGCAGATTGGCAAGAATCAGGATACCTAGTAAAATACAACCAGAACCATGTTGCTTTATTTACCCGTTCGCAGTGAATACAACAGCTGGGTTAAGTGGGTGGGTTTTTTTGACTGTAGGTGCATCTATGACTTATTATTGTTCAGGGATGACTGGGAAATCACTGACTTTCACAAACCTAAAACCCGGGCAGAGGAGGATTAAGTTTCACCTGCGAACATTCGGTTCTTCGACAGGGAGAAGAGAGACCTTTCAATAGCTGATGCTATGTAGTGAAAATTCATTTTCAGTCTTGGAAGGCTCATTCTCTCTGGCCTTTGCCTTATCTGTTGTGCTCTATAATCCAGGCAGTTCAACAATTCCCCCAGATTCCTTCTTTCCTGTGGTTGGATGCTGTACAGTCTAACAGGTTGAGGTTGCTAGCCTGGATACTGGGGTTTGTGTTATGATCTTTGTGTGAGGTACAGTCTATTTCCAAAACTAGGCCTTTTAAGCGCTAACTGCCTTGCTGGGGCTCTTGCTGTTGCTGCTGATGTGAAGTTGTTATGTTTAACTTGGAGGCAGTGGACGCGTGAGACCACGAGGCAATGACTGATGATGAGGGCGCGCTTTGGACGCTGCCACTGCACATTGATGTTGCCAACACTACAACGCTCTCTTCTGCCACTTCCTCCACCATCACACCTCCTCCACTTGCCAAATTCATCCCAGTGGCCTTCTGGGAACAGTCCATACAAATGTAATCCTCGTTCTCCGCCATTTCACTTGAAAGACCGACACAAACTTGGTGGAACCACTCATCACAGCCGCCATCACACTGCACCCAATCCACCTGGAGACACAAATGCAGACATGCAGGTAAGGAGTAAGAAAATGGCAAATTAAAAACACTTCCCTGTGTCTTAATACTCAAACTTTCATTATGTAATAGATTCTGAAAGATTGGATGATACATTGTGAAACAGATATACCCAAAACACAACTGTTAATCATCACAACTTTATCAATCCAAGTGGCAGACCTACCAATTCCATAGTTCTGATTGGCTACTGCGTGGACACAGGAAAGGCAAACTGGCCGATGGTTAACTTGGCCACTCCTCTACACAAGGACCACATCAACATGTGCTGTTAATACGTTATGTGTAACTCTCTTTAAGGTGTTCCAGTGCTGTTATCAGCTGTTGATATTCAATAAAGTTCAGAGATCCACATTTTGACAAGTGTTCGTTATTAACTCAGTACTCGGCAAATAAAGAAAAAACATGTGTCATTCTCTTCCTGTGAAACGTACAGAGTTTTAAATGATCAACTAGATGCTCCTGCATTTCATAAGCTCTTCTGTACAGTTTGCAGGAGGAAGAACATGACTCAAAACCTTCCACTGGGTAAAAAGACTTCTAGAAGAGTTCATGATTGATGGCAGCGCTGACCTCAGTGGTGTCATCTGTGACGTGATATGGTTCGTGTTAATGTCAGTATTGGTTTTATAAAGTATTGAAAAAGTGAAAAATATTACAGGGGAAAATAAGGAGAGCATTTGAGGACGGAGGATAGTGTGTTTGATTATGTCAAGATGGTCACTGCTGATGATTCGGGTTTCCCATCATTGGATTGCACTTGTCTGGCCAATGTCCCTTGTCCTCTTGTTCATACATGACCTCACCCAGGCAGCATGAGACAATGCATTATCATCTAAGGAGACTTAACAACGGTGGATAAAAGCCAAACAAGCTTTGCCAAAGTTGAAACAGGAACATTTAAAATTGTGATTACTGTTGAAAGAGAGGCTCAGAACTTAGAGAGTAGCTATGTTGGAGATGTAATAAATAAAAGATGCACCAAAAATGAGTAAAGGTTGGAATAATTTGCAGAATTATATCTAATTAAATGAGCAATATTCAACTACCGGTATCCCGTCAAAAGCGACACAGCTCCAGTAAAAACACAATTTCTATTATTGTGTTTTTCCTGTGCCAGTATCTAAATTACTCAAGTAAGAGTACATAACTTACATGAAACAAAAGACCTTTGAGTTTACAAAAGAGACAGTGTCACGTGGTAACCTTTGACCTCTGGTAACTGCTAACAAATCTATCAATCATCTATGACTGATCCCTTGTGCCAGCTTGACTGCAGAATAACCTCTTGACACAAACAGAATGTTCACTAGTATTTGGTGGTAAATAAATCTTCACCTTATCTTTACACGGCCTCTGGCAATTCTTGGCTGCACACACGGCGTTTTCATCATTGGAGTCTTCAGCTCCAGACCAGTCGTACTTGGACGGGATGTCAAGGATCTTCTTCTCTTTTCTTTTCTCCAGCCCTTCTCTGATGGCCTCTGCCTTGGCGGCTGCTTTCTCTTTCCTTTTCCGCTCCTTCTCCTCCTTTGCTAATCGTTTTGCTAGCTGCTTCATTTCCCGGTTCTTGTCCAGGTTGAGTTTGAGTTTCTTTTTCTTGGGTTTGCCCCCAAGTCCAAGCTCCAGACCAACCCTTTTAAGTTCTTTTGACTTAGCTGGTCGTATGTCCCCCATTCCTGATGTCCCACTGGCAGCAGCGGCGGCCATCAACATGTGGTGGTGTTCAGCTCTTTCCAACTTCCGTTTCCTTTTCTTCTCTGAATCCTTCAGTTTTATTTTCAAAGGCTTTTCCATCAGAGAATCATCAGGCTGTAGAATAGGAAAGAAATATAGAAAAATAAAGCACAAACCTTGTACAATGCAAGTCAACAAACATTACCAGCTAACATTCACAAGTGTTTCACTGTACGGGAAGGAGGTTCCAACTTGAGGGCGTGCGGTAACTTTAAGGTCAGGGTGGTGAGAACCACCAAGAAAAGCTTTTGTCTGTCTGTGTGTGGGGTCCGGCTGTGGAACAGTTTGGGGGTTCAACTAAAGCAACGCTCCAACAACATACAGCAGTTTAAGTTAGGATATACAGTAAACCCTTGTTTTTTGTGGGGGTTACGTTCCAAAAAGAACCCGTGATAAGCAAAATCCGTGAAGTAGAAACCTTTATTTTTTTTACAATTATTATACAATTAAATACTCTATTATACATTGAAATGAAAGAACAAACCATTTTACAGGCTCAAGTGATAGATAGCATCTTGCGCTGCCTTTTGGGCCCGGCCGCAGGTGCTTTTGTTGGTCCAGAGCGTTTTGTCGACAT